>NW_004624752.1:633596-732309 GCF_000247695.1 Heterocephalus glaber
GGGAAGGGAGAAAAATAAGAACCAAGAGAGTATGTAAAGGTGCAAATTTCCAATGATGAATGTCATTACCTAAAATGTACCAATAAAATAAAATTTTAAAAAAATTTAAAAAAAGAAAATATGACAGTCTACAGGAAGTCTATCAAAGGTGTCTATCTACAATTTCAAATTTATCAACCATAAAATTTAACTATGAAGAAGATCCCAGGGAACTGTACAATAAGTTAAGATAATATTTAAAAAGTACATTTTTCAGGCCAGGGATTTAGCTCAGTGGTTCTGCTGCCTGCCTCGCATGCGCAAGATCCTGAGTTCGATCCCTGGTACCAAAATAAGAGAAAGTACATTTTCAGGAAAATACCAATGACTTGGTATTAGAGATATTAAGAAATTAAAATGTGCTAGGCATGGTGGCACACACCTGTAATCCCAGCACTCAGGAGGCTAAGGCAGGAGGATCACCATGAGTTCAAGGCCCAGCCTGGACTCACAGCAAGAACTTGTCTCAAAAAAAAATTCATAAACAAACAAAAAAAGAAGTTAAAATGTTATTATGTACTAAGAACATCATGTCCAGACAATCAATATTAACTTGTTTTAATATACAGACACTAGCTTTTAGAAATATTTTTGCAAATACTTTTTAAATAATACTTTAGTGAACCACTAATATAAGAAAATCAGTTTGTTACCTGGTACACAAGTATTCCAAGAATGGTTTCATTTAAATTAACCTAATACACCTTTCGGGAGCAGTTTTTGACATATGGCCTTTTGTAATCTTTTTTTTAATTTTCTTTTTTCTTTTGTAATCTTTTTAAAAAGTCATTGTTTTTTTTTTTGGTACTGGGGATTGAACTCAGGACCTTGTGCTTGTGAGGCAGGTAGCAGAACCACTGAGCTAAATCCCCAGCCCAAAAATGTTTTAATTTAGGTTCTAAGGTAGAGCAGACCATAGCTCCTTCCAGTCTTTGAGTAAAACCAACTGCATGAGAGGAATCACTTAAAATATTACGAGGTTGGGAAGGGAAGTTTTCAATCACAAATAAAATGGCTAGCCAACTCTGACCTCTGAGCAGAGAGACCAGGTGTAGTCAACACATAGCTAAAGGAAGAGCTCCAAATTGCTGTGTGGCTCTTAGAGGAGCTATCGGTGAAATAAGGTGAGGCACCTTGCAATGGCTAAAACTGAGTAAACTTGGGGAGAATAAACTCACGTCATGCAAAAAACTGAAACAAAGGATAACTAGGGTAATGATTATCTGTCCAGTGAAATCTGAAAAGGTTACTTGCCAATATAAAGCAGTTTGTAGCAGTGTCTGCATTTGAGCCTATCAACTGGGATAATGATGAAATGAGGATCAGCACCAAATAATTGCTGGGTATGATTACGTTCCAGGAAAACAATTTTTGCAATTTACTCTAGATATAATTGTAGAGATTTCACTGACTGGTTAGATAAAAACAACTATCCCATGGGAATGACCTGTTTTTCATACCACTGTCCTATTAAACCTATAGGTGAATGGGGGATGTTAAGCACAAACAAATCGGATAGTTAAGAGTTTATATGAAAAACCTGATGGTTATTTATGCTTTGTTCTATTAATTGTAACCACATTTGTGCCTCTGGAGTTAATTTTTGAGGGGAATTAAGATCAGAATCCCCCTATAATATTTCAAACAAATTCCACAATTAAAAAGTTGCTATCCTAGGGCCAGGGATTTAGCTCAGTGGCACTGTGCCTGTCTTGCAAGCGCAAGGTCAAGTTTGATCCCCAGTATAGAAAAGCAAAAAAGTTGCTATCCCTATTTTAGGCCTAATCCAATTAATATCACCTAATAATTTTTGAAAATCATTTAGTGTTTTTAATTTGTCTGTCCTAAACTGTATCTTTTGTGGCTTAACAGATCGCTCTGCTAACAAGGTACCCAGGTAAGTATAAGGTTCAGATAGTTGAACTTTTTTGGGTGCTATGCACAGTCCAAAGTGCACTAAATTGTTCTTTGTAACAGCAAAGGCCTGTAAAAGTAGCTGTTGTGTATTTGCAGAGATTAGTATGTCATCCATATAATGGGTTAAATATACAGTAGGGAATAATTTACGAGTAGCTTGAAGAGCCTGTGCTACAAAAAGCTGACACAGTGTGGGGCTGTTAGCCATTCCTTGAGGCAACACAGTCCCCTGAAAGAGCTTATCGGTTCTTTAAAATTCATACTAGGTACTGAAAAGGCAAATCAAGGTCAGTCACTTGGTCACAAAGGAATGTTAAAGAAGCAGTCTTTTAAATCTATAATCCTAAGTGGCCATTTCTGGGGGATTGCCACTGGGTTTGGTAAACCAGGTTGCAGTGCCCCCATTGGAATGAGGCTGGCATTAACTGCACATAAGTCCTGAAGCAAACGCCATTTGCCTGACCTTTTAGGAATAACAAAGATGGGTGTGTTCCAAGGCCTCATGGATGGTTCTAAATCTCCTTTGTTAAGTTGTTCTAATATAAGTTGCTCTAAAATGGTTAGTTTCTCCTGTGTTAGGGGCCACTGATCAAGCCAAATGGGGTCATTTGATTTCCACTGTAAAGGCAAGGCTGACTTGGGGGGAGAAACTTCTTCAACAGCCCCAATAAAAAATTTTGATCATATCTAATTCCAAAGCGATTATTTTCTGTTGCTGTTCTATAGCCTGTGTTCCCCCCTGAAGTTGCTTGCCTAATCCTTTTCCAGGTTCATATCCCATTTTAGACATCATTTGTTGGCCCAGTGAGCTTTCATGGGGCACAATAGACAACTACGACTCTCCATTCTTCCAATAAATCTTTGCCCCATAAATTTACAGGTATGGGAGCTATGTAAGGACAAATATGTCCCAATTGACATCAGGCCCTTCCTAAGGCAGGGGAATGGAGCTTTGTAGAACTTGTTGGGGGCGCCAAGGCCTCCCAGAGATGTTTAGCTAGGCTTTTCCCCAAGATGATGGCCAAAAACATGCTGATGACGGACAGGTCCGCGCCCGCGTCTAACAGCCCTGCAAAGAATTCGCCATTCAATTTAATTTTGTACATGGGGTGTTTTTTGGAAATCTCTTGGGTGAAATGAACCTCTTCTTGAGGAATTTCTGGCTGAGGATCCTCTCGGGAATTTTTAAAGCTAATACTGAATTTTGGTTTAGGTAAGAGCAATAATTGTGCAATATAATCTCCTTGTTCTATTACCCAAAGTCCTGTGGGACTAACAGGAACACACAATTCAAAGGTACAATCAGAATTAATAATAGCTGGAATAACTGTAATACCTTTCAAAGTTAGAATTTCCCAAGTATCAAACCACTTGTTCTGGGGGCAGGGTCCGTAAATGTCTGTGGAGACAGATACAGAAGTCTCACCTCCCAGCAGGTGATCTCCCTGAGCAGCGGGAAGATCTAATCCTGAGCTCCCTAGTGCTCCCAGGCAGTCTAATTTTGTACTTGTGCACGGGTCTGAACCGGGTACCGCTGACTCAGAGGGACTGGAGCCCCCTGGCCCTGATCCCCTATTGTTTCCCAAGCCCGGGAAGGGCTCGACTCCCATTTTCTGGCAGCAGTGCCCCATCCCTATCTTATCTGGAGCGGCAATCTCGAGCCCAGTGAATGCCTTTTCGGCACTGAGGGCAAAGGCCAGGCAATAACTTATTTTCGTTGGATGCCTGACTTGCTGGCCCTGGGTCAGCTTGTAAAGCCACTTTCATTTTACAGGTTTTTTCTGAGATGCCCTATTTTTCCACAATTAAAATACCTTAAATCATTTTGTGTACAAATGCAATCACATAGCAATCTTCCTGGACCATTTTCATACGGCAATGCACAAGGAGATCAGCTTATAGGATTTCTTGCTGCTTCTGATCAGGCTAAGGAATCACATAGGTATTTCCATCAGAACTCCAAGGCACTGCAACATGATTTTCAGCTGTCTTGAGTTCAGGTACAATAGATGGTCATGGCCTGTCCTAGTTGCCAGCAGATTCCACAGCCCATTCCCCCTGAGGGAACTAACCCTCAAGGCCTAGCCACTACTATGATTTGGCAGATGGATGTGATGCATGTCCCCTCTTTTGGAAAGTCTCAATTTGTACATGTTTCTACAGATATATTTTCACACATGATAAATGCCACATGTTACTCTGGTGAGAAAGGACACAGTGTTCAAGAACACTGCTTGTTGCCTTCGCTGCCATGGGAGTGCCCCAAAATATTAAAACTGACAGTGGTCCATCATACGTTAATAAATGCATCCAAAAATTCTTTATTTGGCATGTTAAGCACAGTATTGGTATCCCACATAATCCACAAGGACAAGCCATAGTAAAAAGAGCCCATGCCACCCACAAACATCAATTGCTTAAACAATCAAAAGAGTGATAGGGGCCGGGGATTTAGCTCAGTGGCTTCGCCACCTGCCTCGCAAGCGCAAGGACCCGAGTTCTATCCCCGGTGACAAAAAAAAAAAGGTGAAATCAGCTGCCTCCATAAGACTGTTTAGATCTAGCTGTTTTCGTACTTAATTTTTAAAATCCTGCAGCAGGTTTCACACAACCACCTGCAGTGCTCCATTGGCATATAGATGCCATAGCTAAGACCCAGAAACCACAAGTCCTTTGGAAAGATGTCGGAACAGGAAAATGGAACAGCCCCACTGCCTTTATAACTTGGGGGAGAGGTTTTGCCTGTGTGATGACAGATAACAATGAAACCTTGTGGCTGCCCTCCCGGAACGTGTGATCATGGGTCACGCTGGTGGAACCACAAACATCTCAGAGAATGGGCGATAGCACCCCAGCTGAGAGCGATGAGCCAGCTGTGCCTGAGTGACCCACCTCATCTGTGATGACTGAAAAATCCACAGAGAGGTCCAGGACCAAGATGCCACCCCCCAGAGGGAGAACAAAAATAGATTTATGGTTAAAAAAAGGGGGGGGGGACTTAAAAATGTTCTTTACAGTATAAAGTGCTTTTATTCCCTTTGATTCTAATCACAAGAGATCTCTGTTAACTGACCTACAAAAAGTATTTGACCAGTCTTATGTACAATTAGAAGCCTAACAATCATAAAAGGGATATTATAATTCAATTTGGCCAAATATATGAGTGCACTGTAGTTGTTTTTTTTTGGTACTGGGGATCGAACTCAGGTCCTTGCACTTTCAAGGCAGGCAGTGGAACCACTGAGCTATACCCCCAGCCCTCTAGTTTTATAAATTGTCTTATATGTCTGTTTGTCTGTCCAATCGTACAGGTATTTTGTTTGAGCTCAATTTTCTTTTTCACCTTTTGAAAATTTTTCTTATAAGATATTCACCTATTATTAAATTGGCTTTCAGATAAATGTTATTAAAGGCATACCTTTCTAGCCCCCAGGTTGCTAGCTGATCAAAGTGACATCAAGATTTATTTTATAAAAGTAATGTGTATTGTTGCTTACTTACAATAAGCAAATTGTAATAAGAAGTTATAAAAATTTTTAAAAAGTTTTGTCAAAGTAAACAGAGACCCTTGGGTTTGGAGAGACTATTAAATTGGACTCCCCTTGGTGAATAAAGAAGCAGCTGCCCAGAAAATAATTATTCTGGTCTTAATTCACTAATAGGACCCCCCAATAATTTTCATAACCTTATGGGAGACACACCCCAACAAACACTGTCTCAATATGTTATTATAAATTGATTACATTGGTTATCATCAAAGTTTAAGCTCTAAATATGTTACTATAAAATGTTTACATTGGTTAAGTTCTAAATATGTTATTGTGATAATATGTCTACATTGGTCATCTTCAAAAGATTAATTTCTGTGGGATAAACAAAAAGGTGTTATTAGAAAGATGCTTTTGGTACCAAACTACATTGAAGGACATAAGGTTTTATATAATTGTGATACTTATTACTGCTACTTTTCTGGTGTACAAAATGTATTCATGCCCTCTAATTGTATGGGCCTTTCAACATATTGTTTATGGTAATAACCTCCTTTAGATTCAGATATTTGCCTTTCTCTTAGGCCCCAACCACTTATGATAACAGGTACATTTGTAGGCCAATGTATTTTCCTTAGATGACATCCCCATCAAAAGATACCTACTTAGGTAAGAGCCTTTTTCATGCATTTTTTTGGGTGGAGTGAGTATGTTTAACAATGGCTATTTTATACTAAGATACACATTCAAGTATTACAAAGATAATATCACAATTGTCATGCTAAAATACTATGTATAGTCCTTGATTTAAAGCCTTTTTCTGTTAACGTTTTACAGGGATTCAACCACTAGAACAACCATGACTGGCAATAATAACAGTCTCCTAACTGTATTTTTATTTCAAAATGCCTAATATCCAGGTAAAATTATAACAGTTAAGTTCACTACTCCTATTACAATGCTAATGTTATTGATCTTCTCTTCTGAGTGTTCAACAACCAAAGTTTAGAGACCAGAACTAGCAAGGCAACTGGGCTAAGAAGACAGCCAATACTTTGGCCCTGCCCCTCCAAGATCAACAACAACAAAAAGATCCAGGCCATGAGGGAATCTTCTCCAAGATCCTGCAGCTTTGGTGAGTCAGGGAGGCTCCTGAGCAGGGAGGCTGCTGGATACCAAAACAGTAAGATTCAACAAAAAAGTGTGCCAAAAGAATGTCACCCGAAGGAAAAAATCTATGCTTTCACAGAAAGCAACATGGTTGAGCAAGGCTGTGACATATCCTGACAGCTGACACTGACAGAGGAGCTAAATGACTCTATACATGGTTCCAAGACAGTGCCTGAGGAGACTTAATTGACCTTGTTAGACAGCAAGAGATTAATTTTATTTAATATGGGTCTCATCGTGTAACTTGGTCTTAAACACCCAGTAGAAAAGTATAACTGAAGATAAAATTTATATGAGTTCAACAAGAGTTTTAAGTTTTTTAGCTAAAATTGTTTTTAAAAGAATTATTAGATTTTTGGCCAGGAATTTAGCTCAGTGGTTTCGTTGCCTGCTGCGCAAACGCAAGGACCTGAGTTTGATCCCCGGTAGCAAAAAAAAAAAATTATTAGATTTTTTAAATCTTTTTACAGCCAAAATTAAGAGAAATTAAAATTTGATTTATAGATAATCTCCATTTAGCGGAGGGTCTGAGTCAACAGGTTACATTCACAATTTTATTACCTTACAAACAGTTTCTAAACATGCTTCTTTCCCCCAACTACCCTTTTTATTTTCAGTGCTTATACCTTGACTATGCATGCTGTAATCTCTTTTAAAATTTTTCTTTCGCTTATTCTTGCCTATAGACTGCCAAAATCCAAGTGATCATACAGATAATATCAACAACAAATATGCTAGACATTTCTTTACCAATATCCACCAGATATACTTTGTAAATGGGGTTTTTATTGCTAATTTATAACATGGTTTTTTCTCTTTTTTTTGGTACCGGGGATCGAACTCAGGTCCTTACACTTGCGCAGCAGGTGGCAAAACCACTGAGCTAAATCCCCAGCTCTACATGGTTTTCATTTAAGGCCCATTAAATTAGCTCTCTAGAAGGAGCCCCTGACTGCAGTCTTTCCTGCATCAACCCTTCTCAGCTCAAAACAGTTGGATGAAACCTGTGTCCCTTCTCCCCTAACCGCAGTTGGGGATAGCCCTTTGAAAAAGAGCTCATTATAGACAGCTCAGCCAGTTAAACACACTATATAGGTCCTCATAATACAGAGGAACAAGCCATTTTTGGGCGTGCTCAGTTTTCCCTAATAGCACACTTACATAAAACAAAAAGAAAGGAAGAGCCAGGGATTTAGCTCAGTGGTTTCGCCACCTGCTGCACAAGCGCAAGGACCTGAGATCGATCCCTGGTACCAAAAAAACAAAGAAAGGAAGATATGTCAGGAGCAATTCTACATAATTTGGGGGCAAATCATTTCATAATTAAAATTATGATTAGGTCTAGTTCTCCTGCCTACAGGCCAGCTGTGGCATGTCAATACATAACTCCATTTTGGCCTCTGGTCACAGCTAAAACTTCAATGGTCCAGTGATGCAGTGATGCTCCAGGACAAGACCACACCAGCTGAAGACATCCTGGGAGGAACAAAATCTTCATCTGCATAGTTCCTCACTGTTCTAGAATTTCCAATGCTGAGTTATCTGTCTTCCTGTGGACTGAACTCTCTGTCCTGAGTCATGTTACATTTGATTCTCCCTCTGTATCAAATAAAGGTATAGCAAGCTCAGGGCTTTTGTCTTTGCTACCCAGAGCAGCACTGATCAGGCCCAAAGCTCAGCTTCTTCTCTAAGTCTCATTTTTTTCTATCTTTTCTGTCTACTAAGTTAATTCACCTTGTGCTGTCATGGCTCACAGGAGACTAGGATGTACTGCCGAGGTTCTAGGATCGTCCCCTTTCCCTGTTCCCTACAAACACCCCTTCACTATTCAGATGTGTACTACCATGTACAAAGTCAGCTGGTTGCACTCAGCTGCTAGCAAAAGCCATGGCCTCGGGAGAGGACTGATGCATGCTATGGTGCACCCAGCAGTGAGCGCCCACCCGCTTTGCTCCCTGCCTATCTCCAATGGTGTCTTCCTCCCGCCTGGAGAGCAAGGCTGGGCTGTCCACAAGGAGCAGGCTAGGAAGGGCCTGGAGAGTGGATAGACATGAAAATAAATGCTTTGGAGACTGTACAGCTCAGCAGGATAAAGGACCTAAGGTGGGGTTTGCAGGGTAGGGATGGGAGGGGAGAGAGCAGATGTTAGGCATAGGCTTCAGAGCAACCTGAGGACTTCAGGAATGTAACACAGTGGTCACCAAAGAATCACCTGAAACAAGGCAGACCCCATGGGCTAGGTCTGGCACTGGACTCCAGGCCTAAGGAAGGATGCAGAAAGGCTCTCAGGCCACCATTCAGCATTTGGCATCCACACTTTGGGCCAGTGCCCCGGAGGGGCCATTTGGCAATAACCACAGACATTCTGGGTTGTCATTGTGTGTGTGTGCGTGTGTGTGTGTGTGATGCTGAATACCAGACAGGAAAGCCACCAGCACCAAGTATGATTTGGCCCAGCTGTCAGGATGTTGAGGGTGAGAAGCCTTGTGAGAGAAGCTGAGTGCCCAGTTCCATTTAACCACCTTCACCCAAACGGTGAAGGGTACTGGACACTCAGTATAAAACCTGAGCTGTTTACTGATGTTAAGAATTCCATCTCACGTATGCTGAGATCCCCCCAAGGAGGGAAAGATCTTGCTCTTAAAACTATACATGCCTCCTCTCCTCCTGAGTCACACTGCAGCTTCTGCTCCTCTCTGTGGGCCAAAGGGCAGGACCTCTTCAGGGTCACCCCAGGGGGTATGTCTGGGACACAGTTCAACCTGCTCAGCTCACCCCAGAATCCCCTCCTGCCACACCCTGACTCACCCACCACATGGCCTCAGCCTCTCTGTACTTGAGGAACCCTGTCTACCCGGTCCCCAACACTCTGTGTGTCCAGCAGAGCAGAGAACTCTGCAGTTTACATATTCACTTCTTGCTGTCTGTTCTCTCTTCCAACAGGATGTGAACTCTACAATGCAGTGCCTGGCAGGGTAAGCCAATGATGTCTGTTAAATTAATGTCAGAAAGAAAATAGTATCTTCTGACTCGCCAGTAAGGATATGAAATATTTAGCATAAGTCTTCCTTTTCTCACCTCAAGGTTGAGGTTATAAATAAAAGTTTTAGGCCAAGGATTTAGCTCCGTGGTTCTGGCACCTGCCGCGCAAGCGCAAGGTCCTGAGTTTGATCCCCGGTACCAAAAAGAAAACCAAATAAATAAATAAAGTTTTATGGGACACAAACATGTTTTCTCAGGCATTGTTGGTGCCACCAGCCCAGAGGAAAGGAGCTTTCCAGGGGGCCTTGTGCTCCTCAAGCTGTACTACTTGGCCTTCTACAGAAGTTTTCTGACCTCCATTTTCAATTTCCACTGTCATGTTGTTTTCACTGTATTTTCTTTCAAGAATATTCTTTTGCCATGGTCACTGGGTCTCATGATTGTATTCATGGCAATTCTCACATCTCTAAGCATAACTCTCAGCCTCAACAGGAACCGACTTTGCCTTATTTGAATTTTTCAGTACCAAGAAATCCATTGGCCTGAGTTTGTCTTTAATTTTCAGCATAAACTTTCTCTTCTGTACCTCCCATCAATAACTGCAGCATGAAATGATCCCTGTCTTTTCTATCTGGACCTCTCCCAGTTAGGACACCCTAGGAGGACCTTCTGATCAGTGTGGCCAAGGGGCCTGAATAATCACAGGCCTCTGCTAAGAAATGAGAGCTTCTCTGACAGAACAGATTTCAAAGTTCCATATAGCTGCTAATTTCATTTTGGGAATTCAGGGTTAGCAATCAATGTCATGCTGGGCCAAGGCAACTGCCCCTTAGCACCCAGGCTAAACAGCAACTGAATGTGCTTAAGGTAGCAGAAAATCCTATTAATTTTAAAACACGCAGTACACACTAGGCCGGTGAAATTCAGAGAACGTATCCCTCCCCCACATACCCACTGCATGTGTGGCACATGTCTATGATCCTAGCTACTGGGGAGGCTGAGAGGAGGAGGACTGCAAATTCAAGGCCAGCCTGGGCAATTCAGCAAGATCCTGGGTCAAAATAAAAATTTTAAAGGGCTAGAAATGTAGCTTTCTGGAGAACACTTGCATGGCATCCAGGAGGCTCTAGGTTCAATCTGTAACATACACACATGAAAGACCAGAACAGAACAAGCTTCCCCAGGCAGTATTTCTAATTCTCACCTTCTCTGCCATGTATACAGGTCTGTTTCTACCTGGAGGAAGCAAAGTCTCACTTGTCTTGGCCTCCCAGTATCTAGCTGCATGCCCACAACTTAAGACAACAGATGCACAACAGCAGCCATGAAAGCAAACTGTAAATAACACCAATTATTTTTTTAGGCATAAAAATAGATCAGCTAAACACAAATGTAATTCAAAATGGCAAAAAACAAAACAAACAAAAAAAACCCCCCAAAATGGCAAAATGTACTCTTGGAAAGGTACAAAGTGATCCCCAAGTCCTATTTTAAAAGATGTGGAATACCTTAAGTATTTCTACCTAGTTGTGACACTGTTGACTTAGATTAGGAACATAGTAATTATGTGGAAGGAACAACTACTTGGAAAGCAGTGACTGCATTCAACAAAGGAATACAAAACAAATGAGAGCATGACTTTAAACAGTGACTCCCCCACCCTAACCAAAGTCCATCCACCACTCCAGAGCTCCTGCACGAGGCCAGCAAGAAACTTGACCCCTTCAATGAGGTGCGTGGCCATCTCAAACCCAATCCATAAAAATTCTTTAAAAGGCACATAATCTAATTTTAAATATATAACAAAACCCCATTTGGCTACCTTTGCACACATTCTCCAGAGAGAAGTATGTGGTCTGATTGATGTAGCCAGCACCTTCCATCAGGGAAGTCACACAGCCGATCAGCACTCGGGGGCTGGAGCCTGTCAGTTGTCTGCCATTGTCTTTGCTGTCATCCTCCCATTTGTCAGAGACAGCTTCGACCTGAAAAACAAAGTGATCTTTATTATGAGAGAAGAACAAGGAAAACAAACTTAGGCCAATATCCCTGTCTTAGTCCATTTGAACTGGGAAGCCCAAGATCAAGATGAGACAGATTTGGTGCCAGGTTAGAATCCACCCTGATTCATAGTGCCTTCTCGATGCATCTTCATGTGGTCAAGGGACAAGGGAGCTCTCTGGGGTCTCTTTTGTAAGGACATGAGGGCTCTGCCCTTTGAAAGACTCACCTGCTAATAATATCACCTTGGAGATTAGATTTCAATTTATGAATTTATAGGGACATAAGGACCGAGTCTATACCAATCCTAAATGAACACAGGTGCAAAAATCTTCAGCAAAGTACTAGCAAACTGAATGCAGCAGCAGAGTAAAAGGATTATATAAACCATGTCCGGTTTATCCTAGAATGCAAAAGTGCTTCAACTGAAATTCTGTTAATACATATCACACTGACAAGATTAAGAAAAAAATCTTCACTTGAAAGGAAAAGTATTTATGAAAAAAAGCATTTGAAAAACCTCAACATCCCCTCACAATACACTCAATAAACCAGAAACAAAAGGAAACTTCTTCAACATGGTAAAGACCATAAATGAAATGTCCACAGCTAACATCAACCCAGTGTTGAAAGATGGACAGCTTCTCCCCTAAGCTCAGCAAGAAAGCCAGGATGTCCACACTCAGTACGTCTATTAAACACTGTACTGGAAGTCCTTACCGAAGAGACTAAGCAAAAAAAAAAAAAAAAAGCATCTAAACTAGGAAAGAAATAATTTCTCTGTATACAGATGGCTTGATTTTACACGTAGCAAAAAGCTAAAGAGGGGCCGGGGATTTAGCTCAGTGGTTCCACCACCTGCCTTGCAAGCACAAGGTCCTGAGTTCGATCCCCGGTACCAAAAAAAACAGAAAAGAAAAGAAAAGAAAAAGCTAAAGATTCCACCCCCTAAAAAAAAACACCCAGGGGGCTGGGGATTTAGCTCAGTGGTTTCGCAGCCTGCTGTGCGAGCACAAGGACCCAAGTTTGATCCTCGGTACCAAAAAAAAACCTCAAAGAAGTTAGAGTAAATAAATGAAATCAGCAAGGTAGTAGGATACAAAGTCAAAACACAAAAATTAGTTTCATTTCTATGTAACTGTGATAAAGAGTCTGAAAAGGAAATTAAGCATCAAAAAGAATACTTAGGAACCAACTTAACCAAGGATATGGAAGACTGTACAATGAAAACCACTGATGAATGAAACAAAAGCCCTAAATATCAGCTCTATGGGCTGGAGACACCAAGGGATTCTACTCTGCATGTCACAACATCTAGGCCAGGGCTGCCTGAAGAACTTGTGACAATGGGAATGTTCTCTACTCGTGCTGCCAAATTCAGCACTAACTAGCTATATTTAGCACTTAAAATGTAGCTAATGAAACTGATGAACTAATTTTAAATTTTATTTTTAATAAATTTAAATAGCTACACATAGCTGGTGGCTACCACACTGAATAATGCAATTTTAGAATTTGAATTATTTACTTTTATATATATGCATTATTTTAAAACTTCGGAACATGATATTAAGTATTAAGATGGTACATATTAAATAAAATAGTAAAAATATAAATCAAGTATCTTTAGAAAAGTTAAGAACTCCCAATAAGTTTGCTAGCTTCCAAATTACATAAAAAACCAATACCTTTTCTATGTCACAAGGAAAAAAGCATTTGAAAATACTATGCAAAATTATATTGATAATGAAACAAAACAAAATATTTCTTGGAAATAAGATATTTTCAGAACTTTTAAAAGGGAACCACTATTGAACCGTAAAAATAAAAAGGAAAGCTTAACTAAATGTACATAATTTATAATTGGAGAAGACTGTAAATGACCCAAATGTAGAATCCATAAACTCAGTGCCATCCAAAGCAAGTTGGAGCAGAAAATTAACTACAAAAAGATTAGTCAGAATTTGTGAAGAGTCAGGAAGGTCCCATCCACAAATCAGGTAAGGAAAAGAAACCTACAGCAGCCATGCCACAGGGGCCCACAGGACAAGCTGTGGGATTCCAGAATATGAAAAGCGATCTTCCAAATGAACAGGGAAAACTGGGTTTTTTAGTGAGTAGACTGGCTAGCCATTAGGAAAGAAATGTCTGGTTTCTTCTGTGTTTGTGCACCAGAACAAATGTCAGGTATATTGTACATTTAAATGTCAATAAACAAATAATTTACAGAAGAAAAGTTTAGTGAACATTTGTACTAAGAAGTAGAATAAACCTAAGAATTCTTACAAAGCCCAAATTCTGCACAGAAAAGACTGATAATACATTTTATTACTTAAAATGAAATGGTGAAACAAAGTCAAAGATGATCTTGGGGAAAATATTTGTAATCCTTTCATATAGTAATTTTTCTTAAAAGGCTCTAATTTTCCTAATAAGCTGAAACCAACCAAAACATGGACAAAGGACATGAAGATAATTCACAGAAAAAAAATCGATGTACTTTAAGACTTATATGTGAATTAAAACCCTAAGATCATTTTTTACTTATTAGATTGGCAAAGACTTCCAAATGATGATATCCAAGCTTGATAATCTTTGTCAGTATCAGGTAGCAGCTGTCTCTCATTCTACTTCTGAGAGCATAAACTTGTACACTACCACTGGACACTGATTTGATCATAACCATTAAATTATGACATCTGCATACTCTTTGACCTAGCAATTGTACATCCACAAATTTATTTTATTTTTTGTGGTATTGGAGATTGAACTTAGAGCCTTCACACTGAGCTATACTCTCAGCCCTTTTAAATTATTTTTTAAGTCCAGGTCTCATTAAGATGTTCAGGTTGGGTTCCAACATGTGATCCTCCTGCCGTGACCTCCCAGAGCTCTGAATTTACAGGCATGTACCACCACACCTGGCTCCAAGAATTTATACTACAAAAATACTATTTTCATGTGAAAAAGAAAGTTGCTGAATAATGGAGTCCACTAATTAACTCTGTTAATCAGATAACAAAGGGTCCAATCATTATGATTTTCAGTAATAATTTTTTTAAAACACTAGAAAGAACTGTTAACAGTAATTTCCATGGCAAACTTTACCTTTTGAATTATAAATTTCTATGACGTTTCAATGATTTACTATGACTATGATTTTTCTTTTCCTGGTACCAGGGATGGAACTCAGGACCTTGTGCTTGCCTGGCAGGCTCAGTGCCACTGAGCTACATCCCCAGCCCAACTATGATTTATTTAAAACAGATATCATTATAAAGAACAAAAGTAAGCTGGGTGTGGTGGTATATGCTTATAATCCCAGCACTCAGAAGGCCGAGGCAGGATAGAGTTATGTAGTTCAACACCCAGGTTATACAGTAAGACCTCATCTCAAAAAAAAAAAAAAAAACCAAAAAAACAGGACTAGGGATTTAGCTCAGTGGTTCTGCTGCCTACCTCGCAAGTGCAAGGTCCTGAGTTCCATCCCTGGTACCAAAAAAACACACACACACACACAAAAAACAAAACTAAAAAAAAGGAAAGAAGAACAAAAGGTCTTCCAAGGTACACTCCACTCTATCCCTCTTTGCCCATGCCACCTGTGAGAGGCTGAAACTGTGCCTGAGTGAAGTGAGACTTACCCTGATTGCTTTCAGGCCATTTGACACCTTGTTTTCTTCCACAAGTGCAATAACTTCCTGTCCAACATTCAGAACCACATTGCCAGTCACAGCCTCATTGGAGAAGTAGATCAAATCATCAATCATGCCATAATCACTGCAGTACCTTGTCACAACACCCTGTATAGTTTTCAACCTGGTGTCACCTGAGACAGATAAGCAAAGCAGTTACACTGACCACAAAAGCAAGCCCCATTACAATTAAACTCTACCAAAAAAGGTAGAACATGAGGGTCCATATGGGATGGGAACCTAATGGGCTGGATTTGAGACACGGAGACCCTGTCAGGGAGTAGTGTGGGATATAGGGTTTTTGTGGCACAGGTGCAGGTTCTGAGAGCATCGGTGATTGGATATGGTGTGAGAGAGCCCTGACAGCAGAGCCAGATTGCCTGGGTTTCATTTAAAGCTACTCTATTGTCATGTGTCACCCTAGGCCTGGTCCTTAACCACTTTATGCCAGCTTTCATCTATGAAATGGAAACAGTAACCATCGTGACAGAACACATGTGCAACGTACAGAGCTCTGAGGGGCTGGCGAGCCCACTGTTAGGTTACCTGAGCCATCTGGGGAGTCCCTGACACGCGCTGCTACTATTGCCTCTTCTCATAACCATCAATACCGTGAGCAGCAGTCCCCAGGAGACTGGGTAAGCGCTAATAAAATAAACAAGGCATGAGGTATGAGAAGGCACAGCTGGCCCAGGAGCTGTGCGGGCTGTCAGCCTGCAGCTTACTGTTATGGTTTAGATCGAAAGTGTCCCCCGAAGGTCTCATATGTTCAGAAGGTAACTGGGTCACAGAGTGCTATGCTCATCCATGGATTCATAGCTGACTGGGTTGACAGGAGGTGGGTCCTGCGTGGAGGTGGTCACTGGGTGTGACTTGGAAGAGTGTATTCTTGTCTAGGGCTCCTCTCTTTGCCTGCTTCCTGGGTGCCACAGGGTGAGCAGCTTTCCTCTGCCAGATCCTTCCACCACTGGACTTCTGTCTTAGCCAGCCAACCATGGGCTAAACTCCCTGGAAACCATGAGCCAAATTCAATCTCCCTTCAAGTTCTGGGTATTGTGACCCAATGACAGGAAAGTAACTGAGACACTCATCAAGTGCCTGGAGTTGCAGCTATCACAGCCAAGCACTTGCTGTACACTCCCTGCCACATGTGGCGCTCAGGTCACCTTCTGGCACAGGGAGCTTGATGCTACAGGAGGCTGAAGCTGGAGCTCAAGCTGTCACTTGGAAGCCGGGGTCTACCCCATTATGAGACTCACTGCAGCGACTTGCTCTAGGCTGGCTAGAGGCAGCACTGGTATATCTGCACATAAACGGTCTTTACCACATACTCTGTTTTACCAGCTTCATTCCTGTTGCCTTTAAAAGAATTTTGAGCGGGCCGGGGATTTAGCTCAGTGGTTTCGTCGCCTGCTGCACAAGCTCAAGGACCCGAGTTCGATCCCCGGTACCAAAAAAAAAAAAAAAGAATTTTGAGAGGATCTCACAATGTAGCCCAGGCTGGCCTCGAATTCTGGCCTCCCCAAGTGCTGGGATTACATGTGTGCCAACACCACGCCTGGCTCCTGTTGCTATTTCTGGCATCTCTTGTGGAGACTTTCTCTTTTAGAAGCGAAAGAAAGCAACGGAAACCTCTCCCTGACCTAGAGGCCCAGGCTGGGGAGGAAGATGGAGGGGACATCTGAGCCCTGGAGAGGAGCGTGGTGCTAGGTACTCTGGAAGGACTGCTGAAGGAAACCGGACTACGCTTTTCAGGGCTCTTCAGGTGACACGGGGCCAGTGACAGGACAGTGACGTCACCTTACCCTGGTAGTGTGACCGACGGCAGCAAGGCATAGTGCGAACCAGGCTAGGTCTGCTCCCCGGCACTGGAAGCCAGGACCACTGGCAAACACAATGTGCAGGGCTGGAAGTCCGTCCTCTTCACGCTCAGGCACAGCGAAGGCGACCTCCCCTCCCCCTGTGTTCTGCACACCCTGGAGGGCCCTGTGGTCCCCCATTCTCCCCATGCGCACCTTCCACGAGCTTCTCCCCGGGATGCCGGGCTTCCTCCTCGCGGGCATCTTCCCTTCTCCAGAAGAAGCTCACCAACTTGGCCGCGAGGCGCAACATGGCGTCCGCTCACTCCTGCTGCCCGCCGAAGGCGCCTGCACGTGCTTCTCCCCTCAGCCAATGGGAGGGCTGCGTCTGTGCCTGCACCTGCCTCCCATGGGCCTTGCTGGGCCAATGGGAGCGCCGTGCCCCCTACCGCTGCTTCAGCCAACTTCCTGGAGCATGCCAAGACTGTTAGGTGTAAGAGGCTGGCCGTTTGCATGTTAGCACGTGAGAGAACCCGTGGTGCCTTGTGGGAGTGACATCACGCCTGGGCGTGGCTTCGCATGGGTGGGTGGGGTGCCCCACCTAGTAGGCGGGGTCTTGCTCTGTGGGCGTTAGGATTCTGTCCTTTAGCCAAGCGTGATGCCTGGGGGTAGTTTTCTAGATGGTCTTCGTCAAATTGAGGCATCTTACGTGGGGTTGGAGTTTTTGTGGGAAGGTTTTCAACTACAAATTCAACTTCTTTGTAAGCTATAGGGCCATCCAAGCTATCAATGTAATATTGCTCAAACTTCGGTTTGCTCAAAAATGTCTGTTTTTTAAGTCATTTGTTCATCCAGCTTGTGAAATCACGGGCATAAAGTTGCTCATAGTATTTCCTTTGTGTGTGTGATTCTGGCAGTTGAACACAAGGTTTTTGCACTGAGCCATACCCTCAGCACTTTCAAAGTTTTATTTTGAGCTGGGGATTTAGCTCAGTGGTTCCGCCGCTTGCCTCGCAAGCGCAAGGACGCGAGTTCGATCCCTGGTACCAAAACAAAAAACAGAATTTTATTTTGAGACAGGGACTTGCTAAATTGCCAGGATTAGGCTCGAACTCTTCATTCTCCTGCCTCAGCCTCCCAGAGTGCTGGGAATAGAAGCATGCACCACGCCACCAGACCCTCATTATTTCAAAATGTGTATATGATCTGTAATGAGGAACCATCTTTCATTCTTGACGCTGGTAATTTAATCATCTCTCCTATTTTCCTTGATCAGCCTAATACTTATCAATTTCATTATCTTTAAAAAAGACACCTCTTGGTGTCATGGATCTTTGTTGTGTAAAAAGTAAGTCTTTACTATTTCAATGATTTCTCCTTTACGTCTCACATTTTACTTTTTAGGTCTGATTTAATTTGTGCTTTTTCCAGCTTCTTAAGGTGGAAAATTAGATAATTTATTTTGAAACTGTCTTCTTTGAAAAACATAAGCATTTAAAATTAAATTTCTCTTTCAGCTGACTTAGCTGCATCCCACAAAGTTGTACTTGTATTTTCATCTCATTCCATTTCCAACTTCCCTAGTGACGTCTCCTTTGACTCACATGGAACATTTTGTTTTTGAGGTACATTGTTTAATTTCCAAATATTTTGGGATATTCCTGATGATTTTCTGTCGCTAGTTTCCAGTTTAATTTGGTCATAGTCAGAGAGCAAAATCTGGATGGTTGTTCTGTCTTTAAAAACTTACTGAGGCTTCTGGCCTGAGCATGCCAGCGTCACTGTGGACTGTATCCTGCAGTGTGGCTGGGTTCAGCTCTGACCAGGATGTCTTTATTGTGCTGGATCGGCTTTGTCAGGTTAATGGCAGCCTTTTTCCTGAGAGCTAGGAGGGAGTTACTACTACTTGAACTCCTAGGAAACATCACCAGGCCATAGCTGGGAGTGCACATGGGGTGAGAAAGATCCCAGGGACTTGGTGTGTGGTCTTTGATGGAAGAGATGTCCTCAGAGACAAGGGGGTACAGCATGAAGTTTGAGGTCCTGGTCTGGCTTCCTGCCAGGGCTGTGTGTGGTGGCACTGCCACTGGCAGGCTTGTCCCCAAGTGCCAAGCTGCTGGCCTGGATCCAGGGTCCCCTGTGAACACCACCCAGACACCACAACCCTGTCATGTCCAAACTGTGACCCCGCTCCAGCCTGCCCAGCTCTGGCCTTTTGAACTCAGCCTGTGTCACTGGCAGTAGATGGTCCTGGCTCTTCCAGACCTGTCCAGGGTTGGGTCCCCTCCCATCACTCCCAGGGCTACCACCTCAGTGCCAGCCAGCACCTGCTCCCCCTCAGCACACCATCTCAGTCAAAGCCATGTGGTCTCCATGCCCACAGGTATCTCTTACCCGGATGCCTCTTGCACTCCACCTCCCAGGATCCTGTACCCCTTCCTCCAGCTTGCCTCTGCTGCCCCAGGGCCTTTGTACCTAGCATGCCTGCAGCTCTTTCACCTCCTGTCATGCCTTTCAGCATGCTTTGGCCCCAGTACCTCCTTCTTGACTTCCTGACTTCTCTTCCTGCATGAAGTCGGGCATGTTACAACATGACACAGGGATTTACTGGTCTTTTATGCTTCAGTCCACACTGGAACATAAACTACCTGGGAAGGTTGATGGCCACACTATTTACTTTATAAAATTTGATAAAGTGCATGTAAAGTAAGCATGTGGTTAGGACTCAGCGGGTAGAGGGAAGGAGAGCATTTTAGGAACAATTGCTTAAAGGTTGTGTGAAAGAACAGGTTATTAAGAAACCAGTGTGGCCACCAGCAAGGAGGGCGTACTTCTCAATGACCACTCAAGGCTCAGGCCTAATGGAATTTGCTCTGCACCCTGGATTCAAGGAGGCTTGTTTGCGTTTCTGAGTAAAAAACAACTTTTGAAAGGGAGAAAAAAATGATTGAAATCTACTCGACCTTTTCCTTCAAACAAAAAGAAACACAGAAGGACTTAGTCCCTTTGGCCCAATTTCCACTAATTCCATTGACTGCTTTGAAATTCACTATAGAAGTTTGGGAGATTTCTCCATCTCTTCAAAATAATTCTTGACTTTACAGGTAATAGCTTGTGCAAATTATTTCTAATCCTCCTTGTTGGGTTGAAAAGCTAATGAAGCCAAACCTCTGTGACTTGAAAGCTGATGACTGTGCTCAGGTTTGATGTGGATTTGTGGTTTAAGGAGCTGGTTTTTCAAAGCATTTTGGTCTGAGGCTCTTTGCAATATGCACAAAGAAACTGTCGCTGGAGCTGCCAGGGTGCCAGTGTCTCTGTGTGGAAAACATTCACGTCCTTTTTCTCTGCCTGGTGAGCAGGAATAAAGGGCACAGCCAGATGGTGCTTGCCAGCACTTGGGGCTACCACGGGAACCGATGAGTGGAATCCCAAGCAGTCCAGGGCCGGCTGAGCCAAGCTGAGAACATAAAGGTTCATGTGACTGACCTTAGGAAGGAGATTTCCATTGTGGGATCACAGGGGTTGGAGAGATGCTGCTGGAAAAGATGTGGACCAGAACTTGGGCTGAGCTGCCTGTTTGGGCACAAGGTTGACGGGGATTCTGTTTGCAGGGGACTTGCTCTCAGCCACTGGTCTTCCTCCGGAGACACCCACCTGGCAGGTCTGTGGTGAGGGGGATCAGGGAGGGCCCTCCTTCCTTCCCGAGTCAGGGCAGGATAGCCCCAGGCAAATGGTTATGCAACCAGTGTGAATATCTCTGGGATCTACTCTCTGGATCCTCATTGAAATTCAGAAAGTAGTGGCCTCCTTGGCCTAAGTGCAGTTTTGCTGAGCTTTTGTTCCATTTGTGAATAGTTCTGGCCGGAAGCCCCTCACCCGGAGCCCAGTGGTCCCAACAGCCACCGCCAGCAGTGGAGGTAAGCACGAAGGGGTGAAGCCCCAAGTTGGGGCGACTTTCGGATCGCTTGGTCGGTTGGGTGTAGGCAGTGAGTCCCCAGGGTGGCCTGGGATTCATGCAGGAAGTTGCTAATGGAGGCTGAAAGGTCTTGTACCTGAGACCAGGGTAAATGACCCAAGTAAACCCCAAATTCAGCCCTGAGTTCAGACACTCAGCTCTGTCTTCCCAAAAAGGAGATTTTATTTACTTTTTAGAATTAAGTGCTTATTTTCCTCTTTAGAGTCCTGTCACTTCGGTGTGACCAATACTTCTTTGTTTAAAAAAACAGAGTTGGGCTGGGGATTTAGCTCAGTGGTTCCGGCGCCTGCCTTGCAAGCACAAGGTCCTGAGTTCAATCCCTGGTCCCCCCCCCCCAAAAAAAAAAACCCTGAATATAAAAAAAACAGTGTTTCTTGAAAACAACTCATTTCAATAGGGAGTTTTCAGTGGTGAAAGTCAGTGATAATTTGGTGACACTTGAGTGAGTGGTGGCTGTGACTTGAATCTCAGCACAACCACAGTGTCCCCACTCCTGTGTGCCTGTCCCCAGTGCCATGACTCGAGACGGGCAGTTCAGGGAGGAGATGGGCTACGACCGGATGCCGACCCTGGAGCGGGGTCGGCAGGACATCGGGCAGCAGGATCTAGGCAACTTCAGCGCAGACGCAAAGCCCAAGGACCTCCAGCTGTCGAAGAGGCTGCCCCCGTGCCTCAGCTACAAGACACGGGTCTTCTCCGTGCTGATGGGGGTGAGTGCTTGCCACCTGCCCTGGGCATCATCCCTCCTGGGTGGGATGGGCAGGAGCAGGTGGGAGAGCCTTGTGGATGCAGGCACATTTATTTCGTCTGTGTCTTCTGAGTTATAGCTCTCAATCAACATCTTTCCTATAGGCCTGCATGGTGGCTCTGCCACCCTAGGAAGGACAGTCAAGGGGCTACACTGATCCTGCAGGGTCAGCACTGGGCCAGGGTGGCCACTACAATCCTTGACTCCCATGGGTACTAGGGGCCTCCTGGGGCATGCTCTGAAAGGGTGTGTTAGGTTGGTTACGCTCCCTCAAGTGTCCCCCTGGCTTTCCCTTGCCATTTGCAGAGCTGCCTCCTGGTGACCTCGGGCTTCTCACTGTACCTGGGTAACGTGTTCCCCTCCGAGATGGACTACCTGCGGTGCGCTGCTGCCTCTGTAAGCACTGCCCCTCAGCCACATCCCAGACCCAGGTTCCCTGTCATGTGCTTGATTTCCTGTGCTCTGGGATTTTTGGGTTTCTGTCATTTGTTCCTCATTCAGAAATCTCTCCTGTGACTTTAGTTTCAAATAGTGTTTAACTGCACCATCACCAGTGAGGCAGATCTGCACTTTGCTTTGCAGAAGCCCGTACAGCTATGGTACTTTGGTTTCTAATGTGCAGCTGCCTCCTGCTGCGACTGAGCAAACTG
Organism: Heterocephalus glaber; assembly: GCF_000247695.1. The sequence goes on from NW_004624752.1 coordinate 656,062, forward strand.
GCAGGCTCTGCCCTCATGGACCTTCTGTCAGCCCTCGGAACAAAGCTCCAGGAAGGATGTAGCCCCTCCCTGCCACCCTCCGGAACCATCCCCTGCCTGTGTCCATGCCACAGGGCAGCCCTCGTTGGTCACAGTGACCTCTGACCTCGGGCCTAGGCAGCCCCTCACCAGGGGCCCTGCTCTGACCCAGCAGCCGTCCATCATCCTGGCCCCAGCTTTGCACCCTCCATCTCTAGCTCAGCCCCAGCCTGTCTTCTGCCACCCTGTCCAGAGCTTTGTGCACATGCCTCCAGGGGTCTCTGCCCTCTGTCCCTTCAGGGCCTGGCATTCCTTTGCCCGCAGGGGTGTCATCAGTATGGCCCTCGTCCCTCACCTCCCACTCCCAGCCCTCCCTCTGCTGGCCCTTGATCCAGCTCAGGGGTCACAGTGGAGTCAAGAGTGTAGCCTAGGCAGGGGCCCAAGGTTGTGGGTCTCTAGGCTTGAGGGGACACCACTTCCTCCTCCTCCTCTTCTTTCTTTCCACACCACTCTTCAGCAGACACATCTCTGGTTCTGTGCAGTCAGTCACAGCACATTCTGAGCTGGACATGGTGGCACTCACAATTTAGAGAGACCCTGTCTCAAAATAAAAAATAAAAAAGGGCTGGGGATGTGGCTTAATGTGAGGCCCTGGGTTCAATCCCCAGTTCCTCCCCACCATAATCAGTCACTCAGTCAATTCACGCTCGGATTTTCAAGCGTATCCAGCTAGAAGACTTTATTGAGAATAAGTTATTTTGAGGTGCTTGGGGACTGCTGATGTCAAGCACGACCCTTGCATCAAGCGGCTGGCAACACTTGCTTGTCAACATGACTCCGATGATTCCGGAAGCTTGAATGTTATAGTACAACATTATTAGATAAACATTTCATGGGAATGGAGCAAGCAATTGCCTGGCAAGTGCTCTGTCACCGAGCTGTGCCCGGCCCCACAGTGCAATGTTTTGGGTTGTCCCTGGGACTGGCACCACACTGGGAACAGCGGCTCACTGGGCTCTACTTCCTCCTCAGTGTCTCCCCTCAGCAATTGTGACCTTTGCTGTTTCCAGGAGCAACATCAATGCGGTGAGTTCGGTCTTCCTGCAGCCTCTGCAGACCTGGAGGAAGCCCAGCATGGGGCAGGGAGGTGGGTGGCCCTCCAGGCTGGCAGGTCCTGGCCAGGGTTCCCAGGGTTCCCCCCAGTGGCAGGGCTTCCTGCCCCTCCTCCAGCAAGGCAGCCCCACCCCCAGGTCCTGCGGTCAGTTTTAGGATTATCAGTGACCTGGAATTCAGATGTTGTCTTTCCTCCTTTAGCTATACAAAGAAGGAAACTCCTCCCTTCTTGCCTTTCAGATTCCCAACTTTCAGATATTATTTGTTTCCACGTTTGCCATCACCACTACTTGCTTGATCTGGTTTGGATGCAAACTTGTTCTGAACCCATCGGCAATAAACGTGAGTCACTGAGCTGGCATGGGTGGCACACAGCTTTCCTGTTCCATCGGGACTCTGTGCTTGTGCAGTGACACAGTGTGCTGCAGTGACATCTGGGGGTGGCCGGCTAATGTGCTGGCTAATGTGGAAATGGGTAGTAAATCTTTATTAAAATTGTTGAGCTTGGGCAGGATTTAGGATTTTGCTTATGTTCCTACAGAAAAGAATTGTCTCTATTAAATGAACTCTATTCATTAATTCCAGTGGGCAGATTTGTTGATAAACAATACTTTAACATCTCTCCTTTTACAGCTTTTAAAAATTAACAGTAACAGGGCTGAGGGCATGGCTCAGTAGTAGAGTACTGGCATATGCAAGGCCCTGGCTCAAACTCTAGGACAGAAGAGAAAGAAAGAAAGGAAGGAAGGAAGGAAGGAAGGAAACAAAGTCCATGTTTTGTCAAATCTGTGGTGCTACTAATTGTAAGAAAGGCATTGTATGTGCTACTACAAAAAGTGGGAAGACATAGTCTTCAAAGTTTTCCTGAAGAGAGAAATCTCATAAAAAAACAAGACATCAGGCTGGGGATTTATCTCAGTGGTTTCGCTGCCTGCTGCACAAGCGCAGGGACCCAAGTTTGATCCCCGGTACCAAAAACCAAAAAAACCCCCAAACCCTGAGACATCCCCACCAGTCTTGCAAGGCAAGAGAAAGGAAGGAAGTTTGAGGGTTTGGAAGGAACACTCAGCCTGCTGAGCAGAGAGAGGTGGCGCCTGCTTACCTGACACGGCAATGATTGAGACCCGGGGCAAAGTTTCTGGGTGTGAAAATCAGCGTCAAACAATTGTACAAACAAAAATTTGAAAATGTCCTAAATACAGATACTGTTTTATAGAATTAGGCATGTATGAGTTCAGTTCCTGGGAAAACAGCTAACAAGAGACCTGCCAGGCTCCAGACTGTTTGGTGACACTGCTCTCTTAAAGATATCCTGGACGGAGGGGGGCAAGGCAGGCCGACAACTGTGTCACAAGGGAGAGGGTCCGAGCAGACAGCCCTGCAGTTGGGGCCCCTTGAAGAACAGATTGGAGACACATTCCCCTACAACCAAGATTACTAGAAAGCCATCTCCAAAATAGGGTAGGCTTGGTGCAGGGCAGGGGAGCTGTCCCTCATGGGGTCTGCCTGGAGCTGCCACACATGTGTGGACCACAGTTGGTGTCCCAGGACATAGCGAGGGCCTCTGCTTCCCATCTGCCATGGAGAACCATGAGTAGTAAAGGCACAACTAGGAGAAATCATCTTCCCCACAGACACAGGAGCACACGGTGAGGGAGAGAGGAATAGAGGGAGAAGTGGCCCAGGGCATGTGGCACATCCTGTGGTCCCTTTAGGGAGGTGGATGCTCAGGAGGAGGAAGCCAGGTAACAAGCTAAAGCTGGGGTGACACTTGCTGGGCCATGGCAGAGGAGGGCACCAGGCTGCCCATTGCTGGCCCTGTGGGCTCAGCTCATGTCTAGGGCAACTCTGACACCCACCACCAGCCCTTCAGAGAACATTAAGGATTTGTAGGTACATTCTGAAGCGTGTGGCACAGACACTGTGCTACCCACAGATACACAGCTGGAGATGTTGCTCATATACCTCTATGAGGAAACGTGCACCAAAAGATCAGAACAGCAGCACCTGTCAGCAAAAACCCAAGCATAAACCCACATCCATTACCTGGAGCCTGAGTGCACAGATGGGAGACAGAACACAGGACCAAACTGTGAGGGATGCGTAAGTCCACATCTGCCTGGCCTGCGCTCAGTGTGACCCGTGCTCTGGCAGTCCCAGCTTCCCCAGAGCTCACACCTGCAGAGTCTCTGCCATAACCAGGCCCAAGCATCAGCATCCACTGGTAGCCAGGCCCCAGGTGGTCCTGACCACACTGAGCTCTGAGGGTCACTGAGCAGTGGCCACCACAGGCAGGTAGGGACCCCCCAGAATGTGGTGTTTGCACCACTCAAACTGAGAGACAGTCTGGTTGGAGGACACAGGTGTAGGTGGTAGAATAGGACATTCGAAAACATGGCTCTGTGCAGGGCAGGCCAGAGGCCAGGCACACCACTCTGTGTGCCACACTGCTGTCCCATCAGCCTGTCACCAGGTCCCCTTAGGTGTGTGCTCCTGGCACCTGGCTGAAAAGTCCACCTGTTCTTGCCTCCCCCTTCATCTCGTCTTGGGTGTGTGGAGCCTGTCCCTCTCTGGGATCCCAACTGCAGCAGGCACCTGTGTCCCACTGGTAGGTGGCACACAGACCCGACACCCCATACCAGCCATACTAGGGTTTCTTTGCAGCCCTAGATACCAGGAGTGCAGTCTCTGGTCATAGTTGTGCCTGTGTCCATTCACCCAGAGCATGGCTCTGCTTGCCGCCTTACCCCAGCCCGAGGTCCTTGTCCCCAGCTTCTCCCACCTTGGTGTGTCATTGACTCCCGCTGTTCCTTCCCCATGAGAGGGTAGCAGAGCCCGTGACTTGTTTCCTCCATGCCTTCTCAGCATGATGCTTCCCTCACCTGCCTGTGGATGCTCTGGGCTTCGTTCCAGCTCAGTTTGAAAGCCAGGTCATCTTCTCTTTTAGCTGTTAGCAGCAAGGCTTGCTTCTAGATGGTCCATTACATTCCTGTGTGGGATGACTCCACTGGGGTTCTCAGCCTGTCCCCACATGACGCTGCACTTGCTATTGTAATAGCTTCGTGGCATGCTCCCACATCCCAGGAAAATGCCTTCCTCACTTTGCATTTCATTTCAAACTTGATCCTCTTATTCAAAATATGTTTTAGGGCAAGTTTACGGAGTTCCTGAACAAATGCAGCTGGAGTTTTGTCATGATTATTTTAAGTCTGTAAGATAATTTTGTGGGAATTGATATCCTTATCACGTTCCCTCATCCCGTCCACACACATAGACTCTGTTTATTCATGTCAGATGGGAAGTTGCAGGCAAGACTGGAGTGTTTAGCTGGCTCTGCCCACTTTGGGGTGGGCTGGGCAGGGGTTGATCCTCCTCTGGCCACACCTCCTCAACAGCAGCCAGTCTGTCCACTGAGGCTCCTCAGTGGCGCTCCCTGAGCCCCCTCAGGCCCCAGGGAAGTGGCACCTGCTGTCTCTGACCTTGGCAGGCACCCTAACACCCTGGCCCACTGTAGGGAATAGGGGAAGGGGATGTTACTAGAACCTCTGCAGTGAGTCCTGGTCTCCTGCGAGCCACAGCAGCACACAGCGAATGACAGGAAAGGTAGAAAATTGAGACTGAGAAGAAGCTGAGCTTTGGGTCTGATCAGTGCTGCTCTGGGCAGCAAAGACGCGAGCCCCCAGCTTACTGCACCTTTTATTCAGTACCTCAGGAGAAACATATAACAAATGACTTGCCCAGAGTTCAGTACATCCTGCATAAATAAGATGTAACAATCCAAGAACAAGGAGGAACTGAGTAGATGTTTGTTCCTCCCAGGATGTCTTCAGCTGGTGTAATCTTGTCCTGGAGCATCACAGCATCACTGGATCACTGAGGTCTCAGTTGTGACCGGAGGCCAAAATGCAATTACGTCTTGGAATTCCATAGCTGGGCTGTAGGCAGGAGAACTAAGCTAACCAAATGATCTTCCCCTAAAATTATGTAGCATTGCTCCCGACAGCCCACTCTTTCCCAAATCACTCTACCTAAATCTCCTCCAGTTACTCCTTTGAGTGTTCTATGTCTTGTCAGACCCTGGATGGAACAGATAGTGGAGTTATTTTTAAATACTATTCACTTATTACTGATCTATGATATTACTACGTTGTGAGCAGAATATATACTGTAGAGTGCAATAATTCTTTGGAATTCAGGGGGTTTTTTGGTATCGGGAATTGAACTCAGGACCTTGCGCTTGCCAGCCAGGTGCAGCACTGCTAAGCTATACCCTTGGCCCCTCGGGGCTGATTTGTAGCCCTAAGAGATGGTCAGTTCTGTTAGTGTGCCACACCTGCCATGCGAGAGTGAGAGTCTCTTTTATTTTACATGGAGAGTTATATACATAGGGCCAGGGATTTAGCTCAGTGGTTCTGCCATCTGCCTCGCAAGCTTAAGGACCCTAGTTCAATCCCTGGTACCAAAAAAAAAAAAAAATTAGGGAGAGTTATGTAGAAAAACTTATTTGTATTTGTTTTAAAATGTGGGCTCATTACTATCCACTCTGGTGGGCACAGCAGACCAGAAGACGCCTCCACGGGACAGACAAGTGACTGGTCACAGATCTTAAGGAAGGGGTGCCCCATGCTGCACGGGGCACATAGGGAAGGACAGGGAGAGGGAGGAGGAGTGATGTGAGCAGGCAGCTCCACTGTGGCTCCCTGGGAAGAAGCGGGGCAGGTCAGGGGCTCAGCCTTGGCCGGTTTGGAGAACCTCAGCCGGTGTGGCCATGGGTGTCCCTGGTCACTTGTCTGGTCCCAGCCCCAGAGTGGCTGGGCAGGTGGACCCTGGCCCAGGGTGCTGGAGCTGAAGGGGTGCGGGCTGTGAGCGGGTGGTTCGCATATTGTGTCACTGATGGCTCTGGGAAGTAGGCAGCCCTGGAGGGGCAGCTTCCCAGGGTCTGCACAGCTCTAGCGTCAAAGACTCAGAAATGGAGAAAATATGAGACATGGCTAATGTAGTATTTTCTGATTTTAAGAGCTCTTATGTTTTTATCTTTTTTGATCTATCAGTTTCTGAGAAAAATATGTTAAATTCTTTACCTATAACTGTTGGTTTATCTATTTCTTTTTGCAGTTCTGTTAGTTATTACTTTATGTGTGTGTGTTTGTGTGTGTGATGGGGGATTGAACCCAGGACTTTGGACATACCAGGCAAGTGTTCTACCACTTAGCTACATCCCAAGGCTTTTTTATTTTATTTTGAGACAGGGTCTCCCTGATTTGCCCAGGCTGGCCTTGAATCTGCAATCCTCCTGCCTCAGCTTCCTGAGTACCTGGGATTACATGCATGTGCCATGGCACCCAGCTTTATGTATTTTGAGGCTCTATTGTTAGTTGAATATGTTTCTACATTCTTTCTTTTAGAATTTTATTTTTTAAATTATCAGTTAGATTGACTTATGTATTATTATTTTTTTACTTATGTATTATTTATTTATTTGTGGTGCTTGGGATCAAGCCCAGGGTCTTGTGTGTATAGGCAAGCTCTCCATGGCCAAACTACAGCCCCGTGTGGCTGTGTGAGTGTGAGCAAGTGTGCAGATTCCTGCGCTTGCCCACACATCAGGAGCCTGAATAGTGCTGTCACCCTCCAAAGCCCTGTGTGTGCAGAGCTGCAGCTGCTGTGAACCTGTGCTCAGGCTTTTGTCTGACCGAGGAAGGTCAGTGGGCAGGCAGATGCAGGCAGGGGCTGAGTGCGCCCACAAACGGCCCTCTTCTCCCCTCTGAGTGAGAGGGTGCAAAGCCCAGGAACCCCACAGCCCACATGTGGCCCGGCCTGTGTTCAGTGAGGAGCCTGGTAGCTTGGAGGGGTGGGGCTTCCAGGGGAGATGCTGAGCCCTCGCTCCCCACTCCCTGAGCAGATAAACTTCAACCTCATCCTGCTGCTCCTGTTGGAGCTCCTCATGGCCGCCAATGTCATCATCTCAGCACGCTCGAGCGAGGAGCCCTGCGGGAAGAAGAAGGTAGGTGGTTTGAGGGGGGCTAGCATGGGTGGGGCCGGTGGCCGTGGGGAGGAGGCCGTCCTGCCTCTCCATGTCTGGCCACGCATCGCAGGGAGAGACCGAATCCGCTAAAACTGTCTGTGAACCACAGCGTGATCTCAGTGCTGGCTGGCCTGGCCCTTCCCTCATGTGGCAGCCAGGCACTGCCACCAAGCAGAAGTCCCAGTTCCGATGCTGGTTCAACATGACTTTGTATCTCTCCAGGGCTCCGTCTCCGACAGCACCCATATTTTGGATGAAGTGACATTTCCTGCTCGGGTCCTAAAGTCCTACTCTGTGAGAAAAACTTCCCTTTTCTTTCTTTCTTTTTTTTTTTTGGTACCAGGGATCAAACTTGGGTCCTTCTGCTTGCGGGGCAGGCAGCAGAACCACTGAGCCAGCACCCCCTTTTCTTATTTTCTTATTTATCTTATCAGGAGGGTGCGTGTGTGTGTGTGTGTGTGTGTGTATGTGTGTGTGTGTGTGTGTGTGTGTGGCTGGACTAAGTCCTTGCATGTATTAAGATGACCAGGATGGAATAGACCACAGGTGTAAGGCCCCAGCCTTGCCTGCAGAAGAAATTTCAGCCCATTTGGTGCTGTTGACAAGACACCCTGCCTTAAAAGATGCCGGTGCGTTGGAGTTTGCAGGGTTCTCAGAGTTTGATAAGACATCTATCTCCAATACAGACATGGCCAGCCGGCCTGTCCAGAGGACATGCAGAGAGTGTTCTGGCTGCTTCCTCCTGTCATTGTCTCTGTTTTGAAAGCCCTTTTGTTGTTTTCTTCTTGGTTTTGGTTTACTTGTGCCATTAGTAAAGATGTGTTTAAAACCTCCCAATCTGAGTGTGGCATTATTGATTTTTCTTTGGAATTCTGCTGCTCTTTGACATAGATTTTGGAGACTGTGTTTAGAGTTTCAAACAAGCTTAGAATTGCTCCCTGGTGAATTTTATTTTTGTCATCATTGTGTAGGGGTCCTCTATCTTTAATCTTTAATAATGTTTTTAGTATAAAATCTCTATTGATTAAAATCCATTGATTGTCTTTTCATTAATATTTGTCTGATGTATCTTTTTCTTTCTGATGTATGACTTTTCTGGTCCTTAATAAATTTTGGTGTGTTTCTTACAAGCAGTGGAGAGATTTTGTTTCATTTTTTTGGTCAAATTTGTCATTCTCTTCTTTTTTTTCTCTTGGTACTGGGAATCGAATTCAGGACCTTGGGCTTGCAAGGCAGATGCAGTGCCACTGAGCTAAATTCCTGGCCCTGTCATTCTCTTCTTAGCCTTTTGAATTTAGCCATTGGAGAGTGGACGTGGACACATTTATGTCCATTTTCACTATCTCTTTTTGTTTCCTGCTTTTCTTGGTTTCTTTTCCATGCCTTTTTCTCCGTCCCTGGCTTCTTCTGGACTGGTGGAGGCATCTCCCTTCCTTCTGCCTCCGGGTTTGGGTGGGAAGTCACCCCTTGTGGCTGCTAGAGTTCTCCTGCATGCTTTCATGTGGGGCATCTCCCCTGGCATCTCCCCTGGCTCCCATTCACCTGCCCCTTGCTTCTGTTGTCCTGCTCATCATGGCCGGCACACCTGCTCCCATCTGCCACCACGGCTTTATCCTGTCATCTTCCCTCTGTCTCACTTTCTTCTTCTACTTGATGCATTCCCTTTAGCTGTTTCATGGTTTTGGTAGGCTTTTTCATTTTTCATTCTCTTCCATCATTCTTGAGAGGAAGTTTTGCCCAGCATTCTAGGCCAGCAATTTCCCCTGACAGTTCCACTGTCTGCTGTGGCCCCATTGCCTACCTTTGCTGTGAGCTCCCTGCTTCCAGAGGTTTCTATCCATGTCAGGATTGCTGTCATGTGGGGGCTCTGTTTTCCTTCACCTCTGTGGGTCTTGTGGCTTTGAATGCAGGGAGGCCTAGTGGCTGGTCTGTCCCCAGCTGGAGACTCTGCAATCCCAAGGTGAGGCTGGCACTGGGCTCTGCAGGGAGCCCAGTATAGGTCAGAGTGGCTCCAGCCACTGTCCAAGGGTTTTTCCCCTCAGACTGGCCCAACCCCACCTGAGAGTGTGGCACCTGCCGAGCTGCAGCTGGCCCTGGGAGATCCATGTTTGCAAGCTGTGTTCTGGGCATCTGGGCATACCTGCCTATCAGGGCCGGCACACACCCTCAGTACAGTGGCCCCAGCAAGGTGACACTGTCCCATTGTCCCCTGCAGGTAGTCGAGGTGATTGCTGGCATCTCTGCCGTCCTTGGTGTGGTCATCGCTCTGAACGTGGATGACGCGGTCTCAGGCCCACACCTCTCAGTGACCTTCTTTTGGATCTTGGTGGCTGTGAGTACTTCCCCTCCTCGCATCTGACAGGTGTGGCTGGCTGGCAGGCTTGTTTGGGACCACTGAGTGAGGAAGGCACCCTGAGAGGGACCCTCTGGCCCCCATCCTGTCCAGCATGAGGAGTCAGTGTACAATTTTATACTAACTGCGGTTATTGTTCCATTATTTTTATTATTATTTTGGAAGAAAACCAGATATTTTTATTATTCTGTACACTTTTACAGCACATGTTTTATACAATGGAATGTATTACTATTATGAAATTAAATGATCCTATGGCAAACACTGAGGACAGTGCCAACCCCAGGATGTGCCTCACTTGGTCCTGCTGTCCTGTCACATGGTCCTGCTGTCTCATCAGTCACTGTGTCCTTCTGAGCTCACCTGCAACCTCGTGTTGTCCAGTGTGTGAGAAGCGCATCCAGTTTGCTCCACTCAGCTGCAGCTGCAGCCAGGTCTGGGCTCCTGATACCCTTCAGAGCAGCAGTCTGGAGCGCCTCCTCCACCTGCCATGCATCACACTTGAGACTGCTGTCTGTTTGCGCCTGGTCCCTACAAATGTGCCACCAAGTGGCCACTTTGCACCTGCTATCCCACTGGCTTGTCCCACACTGCTGTCTGCTGCATGAATTTTTAGTTTGGGGGCCAGTGCTCACCATCATACAGAAATGAGGAGGACGCAGTGGCATCATCTGTGTTCCCCAGGCTCCCCCAAGTAAGTGAGGCTCAGAGGCATGGGCCTTGGGGGCTGTGCTGACTTGGTGACCTGGGACCTGGGAACTCTGGGACAGGTGCCGGGCTGAGCGGGGTGGAACCTCTCACCTGGGCAGCTGTGAAGCCTGAGTTCATGCCTAGACTCTGTGGTTTGAAGGTGGGGGCTGTAGGGTTATATCTGGGGCTCACTGAGGACAGAGGCCACATTCACGATGGAAGATACTGTCTTCATCCTTTCCCAGCCCCATGGTCAAGCCCGCTGGCATGACCTCGCCAAGACCCTGCTTATCAGAGAGTGTGCTGGGCCTCACCTCTCCTGCCCTGTCCCCAACCACCCAAGCGCCCCACTCAGCCCCCTTCCTCCTCCAGGGGGCATGTAGCTGGGAGGGATAGGGACGAGGTGGTGAGGGTTTCCAGCTGGGGTCCCTGTGGTGCGGTGAGAGGGCAGGACAGCGACCTCCAGCTCACTTTGGTAGAAGTCAATTTTGGGGCACCATGGCTGCCCTGGCGTGGGCATGTTCTCCCCCTGTGAGTAGGGTGGGAACTTGAGAGCTGGGGACAAGGCAGATCAGGGCTCACCAGGCCCTGCTGGGCATTTGCAGCCCAGGGTTGAAGGCCTGGGGACAGCCGGAGGGCACATCCAGCAGTCAGCCGCCTCTCACTGTCCTCACTGTGCCTGCCCGTGTGCTGCGGAGTCAGCTCCTTCAAGTGAACGAAGGATTTCTGGGTTGCAGAGGGGAGAGGTGTTACCCTGGGCTGTGGTCCAGGTCAGCACCCTGGGGAGAGGGTGCCCGAGACTTACTGCCAAGAGGGGCTGCCTCACCAGGGAAGTGTCTGTGCCCAGGGGCCACATTCTTTAGAAATGACCAGGCCATGAGGGTGCCGGAGGGGCACATTACCGGGGACAGAGACTGACCACAGGGTGCGGAGCACTGTTACACGTTAGGTCCTGGGTCAGGGGAGATTGTTCTAGAAAAGATGCTTTGGGACAACTGGGGATTTGAATACAGGCTTGCTGGACCACAGTGCTGAACCCATGTCTACCAGGTGTGGCAGCATGAAGTGTGTGGGTATGGCCCACGTGTGGCCACAGTTGGGTGACCGAGCATCAGGTAGAGCACAGAGCGCACAGATGTGCTGATGTCCGTGAGGAGCCTCTGGGGCTCCGAGGGTCACTGGCCTGCTCTTGCAGTTTTTCCACAGGCCTAAAGCCTTAGACAAACACTTGAGGAACCTGGAGCCCGCAGAGCCTGCGCAAGAGCCCTGCTTCCCACTGCTCTCCTAGACCAGCAGGGCCACCTGTCCTGCCCCGGGGATGGAGAGGGTATCATGTCCGGGTGGAAACCACAAACCTGGACCCTTGACATGCTCCAAAGTCCTTCCTTTTCATTCTTCCCTAGTGTTTTCCGAGTGCCATCGCCAGTCATGTGACAGCAGAGCATCCTAGCAGGTGTCTGGTAGGTGAGGGTTTGTCCCTTCCATGGTGCCAAGGGCGAAGCTCCAGTTGCATCGGTAGTTGCAGGGGCTGCAGGCAGTGCCAGCCAGAGTGGCCAATGAGATGGGTGGGCTGAGGCTGGCACCTGCTGCCCCACAAAGGACAGGCCACTGTTCCCAGGGCCCCTGCTTTGGTGCCCAGTCTGTGCAAACAGCAGAGGGAGCACTTGGGTATGTGTGTGTGTGTGTGTGTGTGTGTGTGTGTGTGTGAGAAAGAAGACATTCCCAACACTAAGGAGGGAGGGAGGATGAGTCCAGTACTCTTGCTACTTCCTGCCGCTTGTGGGGCCAGTCCTGTTGTGAGGACCATGGCTGACTTGGGGGCCAATGCTCTACCAGGGGAGTGTACACACCCAGTGCCAGGGCTTTGTGGCCCCTGCTTCTGAGACAATGAAGGCATCACCCTAGGACTTGGAGAGGTTACAAGAACAGATTCAGAAGAGCAGAAAAGGTGAGTGGTACCCAGGAGCCATTTTTACACCAGGCTGGAGAACTGTATGTGAACCCTAAAGACCCTAGTGATGCACATGGCGCGCTCTGAGTTGGTGGGCAGAGGGCTGAGCAGGAGCCACGCACCCACCCCAGCGACCATCATTCACCTTCCCTCCGTGGATCTTTCTTCCGACCAGGTGGAGGTGTTGCTTGCCCTCAGCAGCCTCACATCCCCATTGCTGTTTACGGCCTCTGGTTACCTGTCGGTCAGTGTGATGACAGTGGTGGAGACTTTCAAAGGCTACCCCCCAGCCATCAGAGTACGTACTCACACACGGGGCTCTGAAATCCTCTACAATAGCACTGCTGGCTGCGGGCTTGAGGCTAAGGAGAGTCTTTGGGCAGGTGGCTTATGTCCTGACAGTGGCTAGGACAGATGGGCACTGACCTGGCCATGTGACTTTGCAGAGTTGGGTGCGGGTAGCATAGGTTTACTGTGCCATGAGGTCGGATCTGATTTGCTTTTCCTGTGGACAAAAGCATGGCTGTCCCAGTCCTTGACTCGTCTGTTCTGTCCCTGCTGCCAGCAGCAGCGTCCTGGATGGTTTTTGCCCAGGCTGCTTCTGTGTTTCTAGCTCTGGGTCTGCTCAGTCTTAGCACAGCCCTGTAAGAGGCCACCGCCTCCTTCACCTTCTCCATGCCTTGAGCATCCACACACATTTCAGAGCACTCGTGGTTTTATGAGACACTGCATTGGGATTTCAGTCAGAATTGCATGGTGTTTATAGATCCATTTGAGGAGACCTGAGAGTATGGTGAGTTTTACACCTTCTCATAGGAAGTTTCTCCAAAGGAGATTCTTGGACCTTTCAGTAACATCTCAAGGTATCACCCCTAAGCTCAGGCATATGCAGCTGGACTTTCTTCTAGTATAAATGGTCTTTTCCCCATAAGTTTATGAGGAATCTCATACATTGAAAGGACAGCATAGTGAAGTGGTTTGCATTTTTTTTTTTTTTTTTTTTTGCAGTACTGAAATGTCATAGTCACTTTCTCATCTCTGGGACATAATACCCAACATTCACAGTTTAAAGGACAAGAAGTTTACTTTGGCTCACAGTTTAGTTCACAGTTGACCAGCTCCAAGGCACAAATAGTATGGTGGAAGGGTATAGCGGAAAAAGCTGCTCACATCATGGAGGCCAGGAAGCAGAGAGAGTGAAGGGTGGAGCCAGGGAGGGAAACACACTCTTAGGCCACGCCCCCAGCAGCCTGCCTCCAACCAGGCCCCACCTCCTGGCAGCATATTCAGTATTGTGCTCCCATGATCCACTGTCCAAACACATGAGGCTTTGGGGGCATTTTTTTTTATCTAAACCATAGCATGCAGACTGAACCCAGGGCCTTTCTACTGAGCTACATCCCAACCCTTTTAAATTTTTTTTAAACTGTATGTCCATTTATTGGTACATTTTAGGTATACAATATAATGACATTCATCATTGGAAATTTGCACCTTTACATACTCTCTTGGTTCTTATTTTTTCCCCCTTCTCCTGCCCTCCCTTCAACCCCTCCCTTTTTAAATTTTAAATTTTTATTTTAAGACAGAGTCTTGCTAAGTTGCTCAGTTCCCCAGACTGGGTTTTCTCTGTGTGCTGAGCATCCACACACATTTTAGAGCAGTTGTGGTTTTATGAAACACTCCATTGAATTTCGATCAGTATTGTATGGAGTTTATAGATCCATTTAAGGAGACTTGAAAGTGTTGTGACTTTGTACCTTACCATATGAAGCATCTCCAAAGGGACTTCTTGTGATCTCTTCTTGTGATCTTCCTGTCTCAGCCTCCCTGGGTGCTGGGACTACAGATGTGCATCACCACACCTGGCCCCAGTGGTTCACCCAATGTGCACTATCTGAAAGTGAGTGTCAGTCCTTGATAACTTGACCATTCCCCTGAACCTAGATGAAGGATTCTTTTGATACAGTCATGGCAGAAACAAGACCGGGACGAATCCTGTAAGCTTGCATCCCATCCAGGCAGAGCTGTGTTGGGGTGGGGGCTTCGCTGCATTGTGGCTTTGGCTGAAAGGAGCCAGCAACTGATTCACGGAGGGACTGAGCTGCTGCTCAGAGAGCACAGAGGACAGCAGGGTCTATGGAGTCGCTGGGTGGGCTAAAGTCTGTGATTCTCGTGGGCCAGGGCCACGGTTCCAAAAGATCTTTCTTCTGGCCGGCCTCGGTCATCTCACCTGGAGGCTGCCGAGTCCTTCTGTGTCTGGTGCCATCGTCCCACACAAACATCCTGACCTTTGGGTCCAGGCCCTGTGATAGGGCAGAGGGACGTCAGGGGCTTGGGTGTTAGTGGCTTCTGAAGCAGCACAAGGCTGGGGCAGAAAAGAGGGAGAAAGACTGAAAATGAAAACACATCCCGTGTTCAGTGAGTGACTTGGACAGAGTATTTCCACATCCACTTGTCCTGAGTCTTGGACAGAACATTTCCCACTGGTCAATGTGCCTGTGTCTATGTGCAGAGCTGAGTAGACTCTGACACAAGGGTTGTGACAGCAGAGATGACAGGCACGGTGTGAAAACAGAGCTGCCAAGATTTTACCCCATTCCTGTTGCCCCCAGACACCTGCAGGCCTGAGGGAAGAGTCCGTGTTGCAGCAAGTGCAGCCTTCAGGGCCCCAGAAGTAGCCAGGCACTGTGGTCACGCTCTGTAGGTCGGAGGTGTCACCACAGCAAAGCCAGGGGACCAGCAGGGCACTGCCTGGCTGTGCAGCTCTGTAGGGAGGGATCTGTAAGCTGACCGGGAGCAAGTGAGGCTGGAGGGCCTGTTTGGTTTTTTTCTTTGCAACAGTTTCACACTTCATGCACATCTTTCACTTCTGTGGTCTTGTAGGGGCCGTGTGATGGGTCTATTGAAATGTGCCATGCCACAAAGGGTAACTGATTACTGTGCCCAGGGCCTTATTTTGTCATCCCAGCCTTCTGTCCCACCATGGTGATCACTAACTGTCTCGCATCTTTCCACACTTTGGCATTTCTAAAAGTCAGACAGTCCCCTATACGTCACAATGCCACTATCACAGCTAAGATGGTCAGTATTTATCACATGATTGTTCAGCCCCTGTGTGGGACTCTTGCCCTGGGTGTCAGGTCACTTTGGGCTCCTCCGTTCAGGCCCTCCTTCCCTCTCAGGATTCTGTCTGGGCAGTGGCCCTAGCTCTGGACCCATTTCCTAGGCGCCTCCACAGAGCATAAGCCTCTCGTGGTACCCTCTCCCCCGGGCTGATGTTGGCGGCTGGTCCTTCCCAAACCCCTTTCTCTCCTGGGAGTGAGGGGAATCCGGGGCTGGGTCTCTCCTTCCTTTCCACTGCTACAGAGGTGAGCAGTGTGGCAGATGCTTTCCTTTTCTGTGGAGCAATGCTGAGGACTCACTGGGTTTTCGATGTTTATAGTGTTGTAACCGTCCTGAACTTGACCAGCTGTGGCCAGTTCCCGTGCTCTTGGGAACATCAGCCTTTCCTGGCAGACATGGAACCTGACCTAGCACACACTCTCTGTCCCAGGTCCCCATCCCTTGAGTGGAGGACAGAGCACAGATCTTGAGGCTGGGCTTGTGTGCTCAACCCTTCCTCAGGAGCACTGCTGCTGAGCCTTTCCATGGACAGGGCTGGCAAGAACACATGTTTTAAAGACTGTACGTTTGTATCATATTTCTAACTCCAATTTAAACATGCTAGGCCTTTTTTTTTTTTTAAAGGGAGAGGCTTCTTTTAAATTTGTATCTCTTTGCTCTTGGTCTAAACACTGTCTCCTATAGCATTCACTATCCTTACTATTCTGCTTATTTATTTTGTGATGCTGGGGAACCCAGGGCTGTGTGCATGGAAGCCAAGTTCTCTGTTACTGAGCTATGCTCCAGTCACTTACTACTTTCTTTCTTTCTTTTTTTTTTTTTTGGTACTGGGGATCGAACTCGGGTCCTTCTGCTTGCGAGGCAGGCGGCGGAAACACTGAGCTAAATCCCTGGCCCCGCTTACTACTTTCTTTTGTCTTACAATGCACATAAAATTGTTCTCAATTACAAGAGACCAGTGTCACTGCCTATAGCCAGCCAGCCCCCTACTGAGCAACCTAAAGTCTTCCTTTTGCTTTAACATTTACCCTAGGAGGGGCAGTCACGTGCTATGTGAAGCAGTCCCTTCCATGTGAGGCCATGCTGTTGATCTGAAACACAGTTAAGTTCAACAGCATCTGATTGGATTCAATTTCAAGGTTTGGTTCTTTCCCCCTTTTTAATAGTATTTTAAAATATTTAACACAATTTGCACGGTTCCAAAGCCAAAGCTGTGTGACAGGTACATTCAGAAGCCAGAGAGCCAGCCCTGTCCACCTGCCTCTCTCATAGGCAAATGTATCATCATTTGCCTCCCTTCCTTCCAGTGCAGGTAGCACATGATAATCATTATTCTGTGCAATTTATCCTGTTTGCTAGGTACCCAAGAGGACCAGAGCTCTTCCTGCCCTTCATTACTCCTGTGCAAACAGAACTCAGTGGGCCCGAGCTGTCCCTAGGATGGAAGCTGGGTTATATTTAATGTCTCCTACTGGGAATAACTTCTGGTGATCATTCTTGTAGGAGAACTCCATTTTGAATCTGAGCTATCTATTTCTGGGATAATTAGCTGGGAGAGGAACTGCAAGATCCAAGGGGAGATGCATCTATGACAATGCCACATCCCAGCTAGTTTTCCTCGCTCAGGGCCTGGAGGGGGCCTGGGGCACCTGCTGTTTGGCAGCCACTGCCCGGTGTGTTGAGCTGACTGCTGCACAGGAGAGAGGCACAGCTCCGCAGGACGGGCGGAGAGCACATTTGGCTTTCGAAGGGTGCCCCAATTTCCTGACCAGCAAACTGGGGACTGTGCTGACGTGAGGGTGACTGCCCTCTACATGCAAGGGAGGCACAGAGCCTCAGTCTGGCAGCTGCTCCTCGCTCTGCTCAGGATTCTCATGAGTGAGGGTTCCTTGTGTTTGTACGTTTACATGATCACTACTTTGCTGATGGCATCTGGACTGTAAGTCATTGTGTTTCCTGCTGAGCCATGATGGAGGGTGCAGTTTCTTCTGCACATGTGCACCCCAGCATGAGCCATGATGCTCTGTCCTTGGCTCTCCTGGTGGTTGTTGGGGTGGGGAGGCTGCCCTGTGTCCATAGGGCTCAGCACCATTATGCCTGTGTGCTAAACCAGGCCAACAGGAGTCGTAGCAGGACTGACAGAGCTGGGGTGGTTGCTGTCCAGGTTTCTGTAAATGGGAGGATACATTTGGATCACTGATTTGGTGCGGTGGACATGGCTACTCCGGGGAAGGCCTAGGGTGGCAGGAGTGTCTTTGGGGGCCACCAGGTCTGCCAGCTGCCTGGCTACTCACACGTTGCTCTGTTCACAGGCCTACGACGTGCTGCTGCTGCTGCTGCTGCTTGTGCTGCTCCTGCAGGGTGGCCTCAACACGGGCACTGCCGTGCTGTGTGTGAGCTTCAAGGTCAGCACCAGGCTGCAAGGTGCATCCTGGGAGGCCCCAGCCGCCCTGCAGGAGCACCCCACGGGGGAGGTGAGTGGCCATCTCAGGCCTCCAAGGATGTGAGGTGACCTCCATGCCACTCTGTGTTCATAAAATGCCCCAGAAAAATCTTGAAGTAAAAAATGAAATACGTTATTTTTAAAATAACGAGGCACATATATAAGCCTATTCTTGAGAAGTATTTTGGCCTTGGGATGCTCAGTTTCAGCTTGCAGGCACACACAGGCCATGTGGGGTCCCCAGAGGCCTAGGGCTTCCTCACTGGGCCTTCAGGAGAGGCTGTGCCTGCCCTAGGTGAGAGCCCTCTTGACTTGTGTCATAGCCAGCAAGGTGCAGAAGCAGGTGAGTGGGTTGCTGGGGGTGTCAGCTCGTCACCTCAGTCTCAGGGATCTGCTCCCACCTCGGAGTGAAGGGCTGCGGCATGCTAAGGGAGTGAGCAGAGGTCTTTCCAGAGGGCTTCCTTCCTTCTTTCCCTCGAAGACAAACTAACCCAGGAGGATGCTGGATGCCACCCTGACATGGCCCTGGTAAGGAGACACTCCCACAGGTGTGGCCTCGGCGACACTGTCCCTCCCTGTCTCCATCACAGGTGGCCAGAAGTCCCCGGAAGGAGTTTGACAAGGAGAAAGCCTGGAGAGCCGTCATGGTGCAGATGGCCCAGTGACTGCAGCATGGGAAGCTGAGTCACACTCGGTGCCTGCCGGGCTCTCGGCACGCTCAGCCTCACAGACTCTGTCCTGCCACCCCCGCTCTCTAACATGTCTTCCTCCTTCCACAAGGGCAGCCCAGATTGTGAGGGGCCTTGTTTCTTACCCCAGTTTAACTTTGAAATAGGTGAATGGCGACAGTTCTGTGGTGCATCAGGGAGAGAGTTCAGGGACTCCTGGCGGCCTCGCTGTGTGGGGCTCCTGGGGTTGGGGAGGCTCTGGTGCTGCCATCAGAGCAGGAGTCCAGGTGAATGGTGGACCTCGGCCTGGCTTCGTCTGCCCTCCCTGTGCTACTCACCCGGGCACCACTTGGCCCAGGCCTTTCCTTCTGGGAGGCCCTCACCAGCTCTTCTGCCGCATATGGTTTCCCAATGACGAGAGCAAGGTAGAGCCCTGGTACCCTCCACTAGGGCCGCCACTGCCTTCGGCACCTGAAATCTACACCCAGGGTCCTGCCCACTTTCCCTACGAACTGACACCAGTCCCTGCAAAAGGCCACCTCCCCCTGGCCCTGGCAGTGTCCCAGGGCGTCCTCACGTCCAGGTGGAGCTTTGCATGGCCGCTGGGGGTGGGGCTGAGTCTCAGCCTTTGTGACTGACAGCTTGGTGACCACACCAGTGGAGACGGAGCCTCTCCCTCCATGTTTGCCTGGCTCCCAAAGGACAAACTCTACCTGAGTTGGGGGGTACTTGGTGTCCCAGCACCTCCACCTCCTGACCCATCCTCCTGACTTACCCGTGTCCCGCTTGGGCCAGTGTCTCCTCATGTGAGGCTAGTGTTCCTGAGTCTTCAGCACTCGCACACCCCCACAGAGCCTGTCTGTCACCCCCACCGGCTGCAGGGACCGTTTGGGGTGTCATTAGCTGTGGAGTTGGTTGGATACCATCCCCCCATCCCTGGAGGTCACCTGGATCCTCCCAGTGATGCGGGCACCAGTCTTACCAAACCGAAAAACACTAACGTGTGCTCTCACCGAACTGGGCTGTGCTAGTCAGCTCCCCATGGCATGGTGCAAAGGCCTGGAGGTGAACTGTGTGGCCTGAGCCCCTGAGGACCAAAACCGGTAGACCTGGGACATGAAGGTGGGTGGAGCAGCCTGCCTAAGGGCTGAGAGGGTATCCCAGCCTTCCCACCTCGGAACTCGGGTAACCTGAGAAGCCAGGATGCAGGACCGCGGGCAGCCATCTTCTGGGGGACCAGAGAGGTCAATGTTCAGAGCCAGAACGAGGCAGTTGGAGCAGTAGTGCTGGCTTGCGGCTTCTCATTTTAGAGAATTAAAAAATACTCAGACATTAAAAAGGAGTTTAAAAAATTATGTCTTTCTATTTACGCTTTTGTTTGGGGTAGTTTGATCCTTGTGAATAATAAATACTGACATGGAAATGTGGCCGGCAGCCTGCTTAATGCTGGGTCTCAAGGGACCTGTTGCCCAGGTTCTGAAGAAAATGGAGCTGTTAAACAGAAGTGGGGGTGGAGGAGATGGTCACTCCTGGGTGTCCTTGATTCATGAGGAGCTGGGCCCAAGCAGTCCAGAGGCCTTGGAGGGTGAAGACCAGAAAGTTGGAAGACACCACCAGCTCAGGAGGAGCCATCGCGGGCATCCAGTGGGGGCAGCACCACCAAATGGAGAGCTCTAGGTTTTAGAAGGCTCGGGGTGGGGGGTGGGGGCATGGGGGATGGGCGGGTCTTTTGTCATCTTCTCCTGGGTGCCAGGTGGGGATGGGACACAGAAGAAAGGAAGTGGGTGGAGGATGGGGGACTCCTGGGGACCACGTGACACTTGGCTCAAGGGCTGGACGTCACCAGGTGGTGGTGGAGTCTTCCAGGGTAACCCTTCGGGGTGCCAAGGCCACTCCTGCCACCCTACTGCCCCCGACCTGCGAGGGGACAGCCCTGGCCAACGAGGCAACCCAAGGAGTGCGGTCTGGGGTAAGGTATGAGAGGCTCCCCCCCTCCCAGGCCGGCAGGTGGGCGGGGCCGTGACAGGGAGCGGCGGGGTGTGACTCGGTCTAAGCCATGGCCAGGTAGTGGCCACAGGGTTCCCACACCTTCCAGGCTGGCAGCTGACTGCCTGCTCACCCGTCCTGGGCCCCTCTGTTAGCCCCAGGTGTCCTTGGCCCTCCAGAACATGAGGGGGGACAGTTATCTCTGCAGGGATGAAAGCCACACAGGACGTCCCTCAGGGCTGTCACCTGCCCAGGGCTCCTGCACAACCAGGGCTCCCTCACAGCTGTCTCCTCTCACCTCTTGCCTCCAGCACCTGGAGCTCAGCTCCCCTTGGCTCCTAGCTGTGTGAGTGAGCGAGACTGTGCAAGTGAGTGTGTGAACGTGAGTCTGTGGCTCTGCACCAGGCCTCACAATGAAGTGGACACACAGAGCAATGATGTCCCTCAGGTGGGCTGTCAGTGAGCCCTGCTACATGCACGAATATGTACATGCTTGCCCACACTTGCCCACACACATGTGTACACACACATGTGCACACACATACACAGGCACACCCCTGCTTCTGCTCCAGAGGCCTTGGTGCCCTTCTCTGTGAAGACCACACCGTCCCCACAGGGAGAGCCTCGAGCTCTCTCATCAGGATATCACCACCTCGTTCTTCGGTGCTGTGCCCGAACACGGTCTGCCCTTTCAGGAGAAGAAGATCTTCGCCGTCTTCGGACACTACCCGGTGATCCGGGCCACTCTGCGGAGGAAGGGCTGGGTGGAGAAGAAATCCCACTTCCTGCCCAAAGTCCTCCCAGGCCCCGCGGACAAAGACAAGGGGGTCACTGGTAGAGTATTGGGGACACCTGGTCTTCTTGCATAGGGTGTCTGTCGTAGGGCCAGGAAGCCGGCCTTCCTGCATGTGAGGACACCACACCTGCTGGGGTCCGATCCCTGTTCTTCCACCCCCGGGCATCCTATCCAGTACTGGTCACTTGCTGGTGGCCCCACGTCCCCACCCATGCCTGGCCATCCCTCTTCCAGCTCCAGCTCCCCAAAGGCCACTCCCATGCTCCCACAGTGCAGCTGGTCTTCCCCAGAACTCTGCCCTGTGGGTCTGTCCTGAATGGGTCCCACAGTCACAGAGACCCAGGTCAAACATCCCCTCCCACCACACCTTGCATCCTGAGACTCTGCCACGCCCACCCTGAGGGTGCCTGGGCCTCCAGGATCCCTGAGCACAGCCCTGGTGGGGTGGGAATAGGTGGCCCGCAAAGGGACAGTGTGTCTGGACCATGTTGCCATCTGTTTGCTGTGGGGACTGAGTGTGGCCGGGCTCCGAAGGGCAGCACCAGTGTCGCTAGCGTCTCTCTCACATGTGTTATCTGCAGATAATAACTATGCTGAGGTCCAGGCAGATCAGGAAGTAGCCTCGGGGAAAGCTGAAGACATCCACGAGGTGATGGTAGGTTCCCGAATGGTGAGTGAGCTGCCTTCATACCCACCTCCCTGGGTCCTGTTGCAGGGGAGGACAACAGACTGGTCACACCTCTGTACCAGGCAGCCAAGGCCTGGCCACCCAGGGGCAGGGCTGGCCGGCTGAGCTGGAGGGGGCCCCGGAGAAACTGGCTTCCTTTCTATTTCTTTCCCCGTAAAGGGCCACACAGCTGGCACCTACAAGTCCTTTACAAATGTGGGTGACTGTGGGGTGCTCTGAGGCCCGGGCTGGCATGGCAGCCGGTTCCATAAGAGCCAACTGCACGTAGCAGCTACCCCTGCCTTCTCCCCTACCATTTTCTGGATATTCACCTATTGCTAATTCCTTACCCCTGGATACTTCGTACCTGCTGTGTACTTTGGTATTGTGTATGCATCTTTGACTTATTTCGGTCTACCAAAATTTGCGTTTTTGCCTCTTCCTGGGCAGTTTTAAAGCTTCATTCTACTGCTGAAGAGTCTCCCATTTTAGTTTGTCCTCACTTTTTGCTCTTTTTCTTCTTCCCTCCCTCCTTCCTTCTTCCTTTCCTCCCTTCAGTACTGGGAACTGAACCCAAGTGTGCTCTATCACTGAGCTACGGCCCTTGCTCTTATTCTTTATTTGGGGACAGGGTCTCACTGAGCTGCACAGGCTGGCCTTGAACTTGGGGTCCTCCTGCCTCAGCCTCCCAAAGTGCTGGGATCACCGACCTGTGCCACTATGCTTGGCTCTTTACCTGGATTTGACCTGTACTCCCAGGGAAAAAACGGCCAAGAAATTCCCTCTCCTGGGAAAGGCTTGCCATCCATTGCTCTTGGCTCCATAAGCACCAGTGTTGTGACACCACCTGGTGTGGGCATCGCCACAGGGAGCATCACCACCGCCCTCTGCCTCGTACCGCTGTCCCAACCCGATCACAGCAGGTGTGACTCAGCTGACTCTCTTCTCACTCAGGACACGTTTGTTACTCTCCTCGATGTTTTAGGAGACACCGGATCCTGTCTCTGCTGCTCTAACAGTCACTCCTGTTTTCTACATCCTAACCCTCTCAGGGGCCTGCATTTGTTCCACAGCCCCAGGACTGCTAGTGATATAGGAGAAGAAATAGGACCTCCAGGTAATAGAAGGGAAATCTTACAACTCCCAACCTGTTAGATGTCTGTATGTCGAGTTCTCGTTCTCTAAAAATTGAAGAATGAATTCTAGGAACAATGAAGGTTAAGAATAAGAAAATACTTATTGAGAGGAGAGCTTCTGAGAGGCAAGGACCCCACTTTACAGGGAAATTTTTATAGAGCAAAAACCATGAGGGTACAACATGCGTTAAAGCTATGATCAACCAATAAGATTACAAATATGGTTGCTGAGGTAATAGGGACCCAACAGGGAAGCCAGTCACATAGCAAGAGCACATGGAAAGAACGGAGAACCTCTCAGGCAGGTGATGGATCCGGGGGTCTCAGTCACCCACTGAGGCGACTGATGCCCATCTAGACTTTACCAGACCAGGTGTTACCACGTATCTCATCCCTTAGGGAAATATGTAGGCCTGGTCCTTTTGGGGTTATCTTGAGGCTTGGCCCCCAACTGATGTGCTTCTGCCCACAGTTGCAGTGTGTTTTCACCTTTTGTCCTGACTCTGTCAAGGGCTCAGCCCTGTTTTATTGCCTAGTATATTTTTACCTTACTCAGCTGTCTATAATACTAGGGTCACTGGCTTCCATCCTGAAAGCCTGCTTTAGTGTTTAGTCTAGCAAGTGGGGAGCACTTATTGGTTTTGTTCAGTTCGGGTTTTGTGTTTTGGGGGGTTGGTCTCAAAAAGCCTACTTTCCCCCTTCATTCTCCAAAAGACATTTTCTCTGGAGTAAGCTTCCCCGTTTGCAAAGGTTGCATCTATGCACTATCAGATGCCATGCTGTTGTCTGGCCACCTTCATCTTTGTTCGTCACCTTTTGTAGGTGTCATCTTTGTTCCCGGGAAGATCATGTCTGTTTGTCTGGGTGCTCTAAGAGTCCACCTTTTGTTTCTTAGCAGTTGCGATGTTTCTGGGAATTGTTTTCAGATATCCTTGTTGGGATGTGTGGGTGTCTGGGGTCTCTGGGGTGAGAAGTCCCTGGTCCATTGCTTCTGCCCATTCTCTTTGCCCCTCCAGGGAGCCTCCAGCTAGCATGTCACACTGCGCCCAACTTCCTTCTCCTACGACTCCACATGTAGGGATATCACTGTGCCCGGTTCCCCGACCCCAGGCTCTTCTGCATGACCCCCATGCAGCCCTTCTAACATCTGTGTCTGATTCCCTACTGGCCTATCTTTTACCCCAACGCTCTGGCCAATTTTAGTGACTGTGTGTTTTTGACCTAATTCATCACTGGAAGAGCTCCTCCTACTGACTCATTTTTGTCACAGATTTCCCTTGTCTTCTTGTATATGAGTCACTCTAGATGCATTTCCCTCTGGCTCAGGAAGGTGGTCACTTTCCTGGTTTATTAGCATCGGATGTGTCCTTCGGTGCAGTTGCATTCAAGTTTCCTGCCTGTTCCTCTGCTGTCCTGTTTGTCTCCCTCACACTAGTCTGTAGGGCTTCTCTGCGTGTCCTGCCTGAGAGGCCATGTCTGACAGATGTGTCACAAACATCTGCACCCATTCTGTGGGGCCCAGCTTACCTGCTCCTCCTTGTGACTGGCGCCTGGATCACTGTCCAGGCTGTGTGGACAGAGGTTGTGAGTGGCCTTTGGAATGGAAAACAACCTGTCCTGGGACTGACTTCACCAACTTGGGCTGTGGTCGTCAGGCTGGAGGAATCTGATTCTTTCTCATCTACTATTTCCCCTTAAGTTTAAAAAATATATTTAGACTAATAATTTGATTGCTATAGAAGTTCACTTATTATAAATGTACAATTCAATAAATTGCAGTAATTTCATAGAGTGGTTCAGTGAATGCCACACTTGGCTTTGGGACATTGGTCCCTTGTGGTCCCTGTAAATGTTTCCTTTATCCCTTGTTCGTACCCGACCCTGCCCAATGCCAGTCTGTCTCTCTCTGTAGCTTGCACTGTCTGGTTTTTAAAGCCAGAAATTTTAAAAAATTATTTTGATCTTTTAAAATTCATGTCGGCATATTTATCATTTTCAGTGCTAGGCTCTTGTCGCTAGAAAAGATGGGACAACCAGGAACAGCTGGCGAGAGAGTAAGGTTTAAACCAAACCATGTCAATGATTTCATTAATTAAATGAATGAACAATACAAAAATTTTCAGAATCTTTTTTTCTTTCTTTTGGTACCGGGGATTGAACTCGGGTCCTTGAGCTTACACAGCAGGCGGCAAAACCACTGAGCTAAATCCCCGGCCCTCAGAATCATTTTTTTAAAAGATTGTGTTTACAAGAGACACCTTTATATATTATTACATAGAGACATTGAAAAAGAATAAATAGGGCCAGGGATTTAGCTCGGTGGTTCCGTCACGTGCCTTGCAAGTGCAAGGTCCCGAGTTTGATCTCCAGTACCAAAAAAAAAAAAAGAATAAAGAGAAGTTAAATCGTAAAACATTAACAAAAAGAAAGCTGATAGGCTGTATTAATATCACACAGAGGAGGCTTTAAAGCAGGAAAGTTACTAGACAGAAAGACAGACAATATTTCATAATAATAAAAAGTGTCCACTCAACAGAGGGGCACAATTCTAAATTCATATATAATTAGTAAAATAGCCTCAATAGATATGGAGGAAATATTGACAGAAGTAAAATAAAGTAAGTAGACAAATCTACACTCATAGTTTGGAGTCTTTAGCACACTTTTCTCAGTTCCTGATAGAAACTGATAAAAATCAGTAAAGATACAGACTCTGAACAACACTGCTCACCAACTGAGCCTTGCTGACCTGTTGGGAACACTTGATGTGGTAACTAGGAGGTCCACATATTTTCGAGGGGGGAGGCAGTACTTGGGATTAAACCCAGGGCCTCTGCACTGAGCTTCATCCTCAGCCCTTTTAAAATTTTTTATTTTGAGACAGGTTCTCGCTAGATCACTAAGTTGCCCAGGATGACTACAATAAGCAGTGTGGGCTTGGGATAAATAGATGAACAGACAACGTACCAGCACAGTGCAGGAGGACGCCCTCACAGGCAGGACCTGGGCTTATACACCCTGCATCCTGCTTCACAGGCTCCCGAAAGCTAATTTGTAATGTGTCAAGTGATGGGTGAAAGTTAAAACACATTGCAACATTGAAAAATGGATAAAATGCATTTTGTTGACATTGAGAACTGTTTCTGAGCTGGGTATGGTGGGCACTCTTGTAATCTCAACGTCCTGGGAGGCTGAGGGATGGGATCACAAGTTCAACCCCAGCCTGGGTGACTTAGTGACTTAGGGGAACCCTATCTCAAAATTTAAAAATATATGAAAAGAGCTAGAGATACAGGTCAGTGGAAAGGCCCTGCATTCAATCCTCGGTACTACACACAGTTTCTTTAAAAACACCCTAAAGAGAGTGAGAAAAGAAGGCCCAGGCTGGAGGAGCAGCTTGCAGCATGGCGGCCGTGGCAGCTTCTGATCCAGACAGTACGGAAGACAGGAGTCAATAAGCGGAGATGCTCAGAGGTTGGCACACACTCTTCACAAAGGAGGGGACCAGATATCCAGTGAGACACAGGTGGGTGCTCAGCATCCCCGCTCATCAGCGAGGGACCCTGCGCCCCAGCACAGCTGAGACAAGTGTCGGATGCTGTCACTCAGATGCAGGTGCCATGGGGCAAGCCTGCGGGTGGCACAGCCTCTGGAAAAGCCCCAGGCAGTTCCTAGAAACCTGGGTGTCCATGTCTCCTGTGAGCAGCCTGTCTGCTCCTTGGTCTTTATCCAAGAGGCATGAACACATCTGTCCTCAGAAGACCTCACCTCATAACCCCGAACTAATGACACAACCATGATGAGGAAGGCACTGTGGCAGCCCAGGGCCCACCAGTGCCAAGCTCAGGAAAGGGAACCCTGCCCAGTGGCAGAGTTAGGGTGCTGTCAAGTTGCTACCACTGGGACAGCACGCTGTGGTGCCAGGGCCTTCCGGGAGCCGAAGGGTTTGTACCCCGATCTGAGTGCCAAAGATGGCAGCACACATGTGTGAAGGGGCAGACTTCACTCTTCTGAGCTGGCCTTGTGCTCCCAGCCAGGTGTTCTTTTTATCTAAGAAATCAGTGTTCGTTTGGAATATGTAGTGCTTACATTTGTTTAAGGAACTGGTGTATGTGAGCATCATACCTTGATCATTCTCAGTCCCTTTAGCCTCCAGCCCCCAACCCCTCACCCCTCCCCATTCCCATCTTCACCTTCAAAATGTGTTTCCCCATCTCTCCTTTATTTTACTCTTCAATTTATTTATTTTGGATTTCTCATAGAAGAGAGCAGTGTGAACTTTCTGTGTCTTATTTTACCTAACATTGTGGTCTCAGGTTCCGTATCTTCCTGGAAATGACATGACATCAGTCTTCTTGATGGCTAAGTAATGTTCCATGGTGTATATATACTGGATTTTCTTTATCCATTCATCTGTTGATGGGCATCTGGGCTGTTTCCAGCGCTCAGCTATTATGAATTGTGGGCATTCATGGATCACTATAGTATGTTTTTAATTCTTTTGGAAATATTTCTGGAAAGGTAGAACTGGGTCACATGAAGTTTCTATTCTTAGTTTTTTAAGGACTCTCCGTACTGATTTCCATAATGGTTGTACTGGTTTACAATCCCACCAACAAAATAAGAAGAGTTTTTTCCCCTCGCACCTCCTCACAAGCATTGCTTTGTGTGTGTGTGTTCTTGATAATGGCCATTCTGAATGGAGTATAATGAAAAATCAGAACTCTAAACGAAGTTTCAAAAGGATGTTAGAAAATGGAAAGACATCTCCTGTTCCTGGATAAGGAGGAAATTGTTGAAATGGCCATATTACCAAAGTGTCATATAGATATCAGAAATCCCTATTAAAATACCAACAACATTCTTCACAGAAGCTATGGTAACAAAATAGCATTTTACTAACACAAAAATAGATATGTAGACCAATGGAATCGAACAGGAAGCACAGAACTCCCGGCACCTTCAGCTATCTGATTTTAGACAAAGGGGCCAAAACATATATTGGAAAAAAGGCAGCCTCTAAGAAACAGTGCTGGGAAAACTGGTTATCCACATGCAGAAGAATGAAACTAGACCCATGTCTCTCACCCTGCACTCAAATCAAATCAAAAT
Source organism: Heterocephalus glaber (assembly GCF_000247695.1). The sequence goes on from NW_004624752.1 coordinate 684,146, forward strand.
GGATCAGAGACCTAGCTGTGCAACCAGAACGTTTAAACTCCTGGATGATAACGTAGGGGAAACACTTGAAACCCTGGCCACAGGCAAGGGCTTCTGAACAGAACCCCAGTAGCACAGGAAATAACATCAAGAATCAACAAATGGTATCACATCACGTTAAAAACCTCCTGCTCAGCAAAGGAAACCAGCAACAGAGGGAAGAGACAACCTACAGAATGGGAAAAAAGTCTGGCAGCTACTCTTCTTATGCAGGAGTAATATGTAGAAATCAAAATATTAACCCCCCCAAAGTAAGTCACCCAATCAAAAAACGGACAAATGAACTGAATAGACACTTCTCAAAAAAAGAGGTACAAATGGCTGATAAATACACGTAGAAATGTTCTTCATCTTTAGCCACTAGGGAAACGTAAGTGACAACAACTCCAACTGTGGTTTTGTAGAAAGACGTCCTGAGTGTCACCTATGGCAGCATTAGGCCCCAGGACACCCCTTTGCAAATCATGTGAGCGGGTGATTAGGGTGCATGGCCTGAAGGGGGCCCCTACAGCAGATTGGAGGTGGTCCTGCAGTGGTCCTGCCCTCCTGCAAGCCAGGACAACATCCGCAAGATAGGGAAGCGGGAATTGAAAGAAACACAGAGACAGAGACTTGAGAGAAACTGAGTCCTGGGCTGATCTAAGCCGGTCTGGGCAGCAAAGACAAAGGACTCCCGGGACGTGTAGTTTTTATTTGTTACAAGTGTGGGAGGGGAAACTGGGCAGCCTCAGGACACCTGTTGATAACAAGTATCGAGCAGGCAGCACTGTAGGATGAGGGGACAAAGGTATCTTTGCTGAAGAGAACAAGCGGTGAGTTCAGAGGGAAGAATTTAGCTGGAGTCAGTTGACCTTGACTGGGAGTGAACTCAGCCAAGCTCTGCTACTTCCAATGTAACACAGCCGAATTATGGAGGGGCAAGAAGCTTGTGCCACCATAGCCTGCTAATACTGGATGAAGGTGTCTGCTACATGGAGGGATCCTGTTTGTTCTTTGATGGGTGTGGGATGTGCCAGGACCTGGGGCTGATGGTTCCTGAACCTCTCTGCCAGCCTTCTGCCCCAGCCCCTGCTGGCTTTCACAGCCCGGTCAACACCCTTGGATGCAGAGGCATTACCCTGTCGCCACTGTGGTGTGAGCCAGGGCCACCGCTCCCCACCTCTCCTGGTGTGACAGTGCTGGTGACACTGTCGCACCAGGACCGACTGGGGCTGTCCCTGAAGGCCAGGCAGGGTGTTCTGGGGACCCCGAGGGCCCTCCGCTCCTGTGGGCACTGTGTCCCCATCAAGACTGAGCTGTCCTGTCTTCCTTGGGGTCAGACATCATGTGAGGCCCCGAAGTCTGGTAGACCCGTGGGCTAGGCGACCACCTTGTTCCTGTACCCAGCCAAGGTGCTGTCGCCTTCAGGGACTCTGTACACTTTCCCCTCTGGCCACAACTCCAGGGGCAGGGGCCTCGCCTAGCTGACCAGGACCCCACACTTACTTCTCTCAAATGCTGCTCGCCTAGTAGTGAACAGAACAAGATGTCCTCTGTCCCCAACCCATGCCCCAGGGCCTCAGCCTGAGTCCTGCCCAGTGGCCTTGGGACATGTGCAGGGAACTTATATGGATGCTTCCCTGGCTCTGGGTCTGCCATGCATAGAGTGTCCCCCATGTCGGAGGCCAGCTTTGGGGACAGTGGGGCTATCGCTCCCCTGGTAGCAGAATGACACCTGCAGGCTCCTTGAGCTACAGGGACAGCTCTGCTGAGCCCTTGCCTTTGTTCCCTGGTGGCTTCCTGAGTCAGGGCCCCAACATGGTGTTGGGGTCAGAATGCTCAAGCCTGCTGGACAGGAAGTTGGGTCCAGTAGTGGGGGATGGTGTGGGTATCGCTGACAGGCAGAACCTGGGCACAGAGTGTCCTGAGGTGCACACCAGTCCAGACCCATGGACGGGAGCCCTTGACATGCCCTGCCCGGGTGCAGCCTCACAGGCCCCTGTCCTCACTGCTCCCTCCAGCCTGCCCATCCTCCCCGACCAGGTCAGCTGCCACCCCACCCTCGTGCTGCGGCACCCACCCTTGGCGGGGCTTGCGCTGTCTCTGTGTCTCACGCACTTTCTGGATCTTGCTTTCTAGTGGCGATGGTTTCATCTCCAATCCAAGAAATTACTTCTCGCAGTGCCAGGCTCTGCTGAATAAAATTAAGTCTGTGAACTCTCAGACAGAAATCGATGGGCTGCGGAACATCTGGATTATAAAGCCTGCAGCCAAGTCCCGGGGCCGGGGTGAGTTTCCTGGGAATGGGTGCTCCGCAAGGGCAGGTGTGGGTCACTGCTGTGACAGCCACTGTTTGTGCCCAGAGTGAAGCCCCATCTCTGCATGGCTCTGTACGGGGAGGAAACGGGCACCGAATCCCCCAGTCACTGTGGAGCTTGTACTCCTGGGTGCCTGGCCCCCTGAAGAAGGCGTCCTTGGGCACTGCGCTGGGGTGGCAGCTCCTTGGGATTTTCTTCTTTGTATGTGAAAACTCAGCTGCTCCCTAGTTTCCTTATCCACATCACCTTGGTGGATCTGACCAACAGGCTTCTGCTGGCCTCTGAAAGGAATGAGCACTCTTCCCACACCATGCAGCCTCTCCTGGAGGCAGATCCTGGGTGCCTTTTACATTCTCTCTGTGGTGGCAGCTCCTCGGCCGCTCAGGGTTCATTCCCTTTCCTTGAGCTGCCGCTGCGATTGTGTTCTCTGTTTTCCTGACGTGTGTGTGTGTGTGTGTGTGTGTGTGTGTGTGTATAGGACTTCACAGTGGTTTTCTAATCTTATTTATGTTCCCGAAGAATCGACTTTTGGTTGTGTTTTTCAGCTTTTCTGTGAGGTATTTTCCCCTTGCTCTGACTGAACTCGTGCTGAGTCCAGCTACCTCCTGTCTTCCTCTAAAAAAGAGGAAAAGCTCTGTGAAAGCTCTGAGGCCATGCCAACATTAGCTGCACAGTCTGATTTGTGTCTTCATCTCTGTACCATCTACACAGCCTTCACTTTTATTTTGGACATTCTATTTTCCTCTCAAGTTACTTTGAAGAGCTTTTTTAGATTCACAAGTGATTTTTCAATTCTTTATAGACATGCGCTGTGTTGCATTTGGCTTTAAACGCCATCTTCTGTCTTGAAGCAGCCTGGTTCTGCGCCTACGTGGCCCATGCTCCTGGTGTCCTGCAGAGGTTCAGGGCTTCCTCCTGCCCCTGTGAGCACCCCTTGCCCAAGTGTGTGTGCGCATGCGTGTGCACATCTGAGTGTAGGTGCTTCCCCCCAGGCTCTGTCCTGAGCCCACTCCTCTTCCCGGGCAGCCTTTGTCTCCTCCCATCCGTCTGGCCACCCTTACTTCCACCATGGACACCTCAGACCCCATTTAGAACCAGTGCCCCGCCCTCTGACAGTGGCTCATTACTGTATCTTAAGCAAGATCCCGACTCCATCTAGCTAAGAAATCAAAATCTTGTGGCTTGTGAGAGGTCACCTGAGCCTTTGGGGATCTGTGGACAGAGCTCCCTCCACCTTGTGTCAATCAGAACAGGCTGGACAGTGCTGTGTAAGAAGCAGCCCCAAACCAGCAGCACTTAGTGAAACAGTTCACCTCTCAGTTGCACTTGTCACACATTGCAGGTAGCCTACGTAGATGGTGGGTGCTCTGTGTATCAAAGCCCCTTTTTATGGCCTCTCCCCTGAGGCCTCAGGGTGTCACAGCAAAGAAAAGTGGGCTGGAGGGCCTGCCCTGGCATTACATTCTGCAGCATACAGTGATACTTGTCCCGTGTGTCCTGGGTCATGTGAGTCACATGTCCTGCATGGGGAGTGAGGGGGAACTGCAGGGCCTGTGCACAAGCAGAGGGCTCCTCCCCTCTGTCCATTACCCTTGGTATGAGCCCCCCTGGACTCCCCTCAGGGACCCCCCCCACCTGAGTGTGTCCTGCATGCCCGGCCACTCCTGGTCTCAGGCCTCTCTAGGGTGCGGTTGGCTCTGTGCTGGAAGAGCTGGGTGGTGGGCAGCAGTGGCCCATTCATCAAGTTCACCAAGCCTGGCCGTGCTGCCTCTGTCCTGGACCACAGCCGGGGCATGGGGCCACGCGGCACTGGAAGAGTAGCTGCCCCTTGCAGACATAGTGTGCATGGATCGCATGGAGGACATCCTGGCACTGGTGGCTGCCGACCGCCCATCCTCCCGGGACAATAGGTGGGTGGCGCAGAAGTACATCGAGACGCCGCTGCTGATCTACGACACCAAGTTTGACATCAGGCAGTGGTTCCTGGTCACTGACTGGAACCCCCTGACCATCTGGTTCTACAAGGAGAGCTATCTGCGCTTCTCCACACAGTGCTTCTCCCTGGACAGCCTGGACAGGTCAGTGAGTTTTGGGCCTGGGGTGTGCGAGCACCGGGCACAAGCACAGACACACCCAGGATGGGGTGAACCCCATCACCAGGCAGGTCCCTGCGTGGCAGGAGCCAGCTGTGGACCTCGGAGACTGGCTGTCCACATAAAGAGGGTACCTGCAGCCTGTCCACCCAGCTGGCTTCCTCTAGGGGTTTTGTAAATGTCACTCAGCAGCCAGCCCAGGGAAAGGAGGGGCTGGATGTCTAGGGGAATTTTGCAGGAGGTCATTCAGAGTCCAGGGGACTGAGACCTTGCTGGAGGTGAACTATGCTCCCAGGCTTGGGGTGGCCACACAGGGAGTCAAGCCCCCGAGATCAAACTGGTGAGCTCACACCATGAGGCCACACCTGAGAGGCCATGCCTCCAAGGTCATCCCCCCAGGTCAGATCGGCAAGGTCTTGCCCCCGAGGTCATGGCCCTGAGGGCACATCTGTAAGGTCATACCTGTGAGGTCACACCTGCAAAGTCGCACCCCTGAGGTCCTGCCTGGGCTGGGCTAGGAGAAGCCATTGCACCCATGTCACTGCTTCCCACCTCTGGACCCAGGCTGTCTGTGCAGAAGTGGCCCGGGGACCCTGGCCCCACCCTGGGCCACTTCTCCAGGCCTCAGGCTGTCTACCCTCCGTCTGAACAACAGGCAAGTCCCTGAACCTGTGTGTGAGTAGGCGTGGTCCCACAGGTGCAGACAGGAGTTAGTCACTGAATGTGAGCACCAGGGACCTTGTGCCACCATTTCTTACTTTTCAGGCTCCCTTCTAGCTGGTAGAGACTTTTTTCTGTTTTCTGAGCCCATCTAATTCCCAGTCCTGTACCTGCCTGATCGCCAACCATTCAGATGAAAATACTCTTAGCTCAAAACGTAGTTCGTGATGTAAACGATACCATTTGTTTTGAGTCCATTCAGAACAAGGCAAGAATGTAAATGAGTGGAATTTCCCCTGACCTCCCTGGTGTCACCTCACCTTCCCCATCAGTCCTTCCGGGCCTGGTACCCCACTGGAGTGAGCAAGTAGGGACAGCGAGGTGGGGAAGCCAGTACCCTGATGCCCCAGTGGGTGGTCCTGGACGGTGGGCTCCTCCTCCCTTCACCTTCAAGGTGCCACAGTGCAGGTCCCTCCAGCCACCACTGGCCTCACAGACACCCTGCCTGCAGCGCCATCCAGAAGCACCTCCCGAGTGAAAAGGGCCGCAGCCCACTGCTGCCCAGCCACAACATGTGGAGCAGCACACGGTTCCAGGAGCACCCGCAGGCCCAGGGCCACGGGCCCACGTGGGGCAGGCTCATCTAGCCACCCATGAAGAGGGCCGTCACGCACGCCATGAAGGTGGCCCAGTGCCATGTGGAGCCTTGAAGAAACAGCTTTGACCTCTATGGTGCTGACTTCGTCCCGAGCCGAGACTTCAGGCCCTGGCTCATCGAGATCAACTCCAGCCCCACCGTGTACCCGTCAACACCTGTCGCAGCCCAGCTGTGCGCCCAGGTGCAGGAAGACACCATCAAGGTCACAGTGGACCGCAGGCTCGACCGCTCCTGTGACATTGGCAACCTCAAGCTTCTGTGGTGGCAGGTGAGCAGGGTGGCTGTGAACACCGAGTTCTGGGGGTGTCCTGTGCCGCAGACAGCTCTGCCTCCTGGGCCCTGGAAGCCAGATGGAGCTGCAGGCCACCAGTCCTTCTGGAACCTTGGATGTGGATCCTGTTTCCAGCTCTGGCCATGCTCCGATGCCTGCAGGCCTGGGCCAGCCTCACTCATCTACACTCAGTGAAGGACTCATTGTTGGACACTTGAGGTCCTGGAGCCCTGGCCTGGGTGTGTGACGCCTTCCTAGCCCTGTGGGGGAGCTCCTGGGGCTGCTCCTCTGGACTTTCCAGCTGGCCAGGCACAAGGCCTTGAAGTCTTTGCCCCTGGACTCCTACCTGGGAGCCCAGACCCGTGCCCAAGTTTGTTACTGATTTCCAAGCCCAGGACGGGTCCTTTTCTCTCTCAGAACTCCTAAACTGATAATCAGACCAGTCCGGCAGCACAGGAACATGGAGCGAAACTCACAAAGCAGCTTCTGAACCCAACGGGTTGCGTGATCTCTGAAGCAGAGTGAAGACAGGAAAGGAAGGGTTAGGCAAAGGCGGAAGGAGAACCGTGTCTGGAAACTGGCAGGCAGATTTCCCAGGAATTCAGGGCCCACCTCTTTTTCTGCTCTTCTTGGGGGGGGGTATGGCTCTTTCCATTGTCTGCACAGCAACTGTCAACCCTCAAGGTGATGGGTTGTCATTTAGCATGCAGGTGGGACTATTGGGGTGGAGGCTGTTGGGGTCATTCAGGCTTCCTGGCAGGCCCAGCCGGTTTCTACCTGAGAAGGGACCTCTGGCCTCAAGACAGCACCCTGGGAGCCCCTAACCTGCACCCTTCCTCCCAGCCCGCCGTGGAGCTGCCACCTCTCAGCGTGTCTGACCTCTGCGTGGAAGGCGTCGGCATGAGGAGGGCCAAGAGGCAGATGCCACCCGTTCCCACTGTCAGAGTCTCAGCATCACTCCCAGAGGTTCAGATGCTTAAAGTGCCTCACCCCTCAGCCATGCTGGACCCGGTGGGCAGACCCCCTCGAACCCCTGTCCCTCAGGATGGGACCCCGGGGGACAGAAAGGTGCCTGTGCCCCTGGGGCCTGCCGCAGGTGAGAGGGGATATGGAGTGAGGCACAGCCATGCTGAACCCCACAAGAAACAGGCACACGCTGCCTGCAGCTGGCAGCCCATGGACCCTAGGGGCCTGAGCAGCATCCTAGCCAAGGCTCAGCCCACCCGACACACAGCTCTGGACTTGCCAAGTGTGCAGCCCCTGGTGCCCGTGCCTCAGAGACTGAGGATGGTAGCCGGTGCTCTGCATGGGCTGCCCCCGGCACCAGGTAACCCTACAGAGCCGTGTCTTTGTCTTGTCCCTGTCCTGTTTGTGTGGGCTCAGGGAGGGAGGCCAGGCTGTATCCTGCAGTCAGGGCACAGGGCAGGCTGGGTACCACTAGGGTCTCAGTGAGTGTGGCCAGTTCCAGAGCAGCAAAGTGGGGCCCTGGGCAGCAATTCCAGTGAGTTTCCCTTGGTAGGACAAGGGCGGATGGTGCTCATGTCTCGCTAGCACTGAGGGTGCATGGTAGGGAGCCAGAGTGTGTCCAGCACCGTGGTTCCTGCAAGTTCTGAGGGGGCTGACGGTCATGGGCGAAGGCAGGCATGCTGGGCTGCGTCGGCCCCAGAGCTTCTGTGGTATCCTGAGAGGATGCATCCCAGAAAGGACAGCATCAAAAAGAAAAAAGAGGAAAATTATGCGGCCATCCTTTATGGTTTCTTTCCCTTGCCTGTACTTCCTACATTGAATTTGAAATTTCATGGTTTTTGTGTCTGATGATCTGGTGATTCTAATAGGTTAAGTTTTTGGCCCTGTTCTCTCTGCTGTTTCGTATTTTATTATAAACTGCTCATTTTAGAAACAACCACAAGGAGTGTGTGCTCCTCCCAGGTGTGGAGGAGGAGGCTCCGCACCTCCAAACCCATAGGCCAATGCTCAGAAAGCTGGTTGACCCTGAGCTGCTGGGGTCCATCTCCCCTGGGGTGTCTCCTCCCGTGCTGTGCACTAAGGGCAGCCGTGTGTGGACAGTGAGCTCCTGGCTCACCCTTGCATGGGGTTGTAGCCCCTTGGCAGGCTGCTTGCTTGGGGTAGAGGCCTGCCCCCCCGCCAGGGGCTCTCTGTCCCCCACACCCAGGATGCCCCATGGGCGCCCTGCCCTGCCCGGACCTGGTCTTGCCTTACTGTTTCACCATCTGAGATGCTGTCCATATGCTGGGTCCACACTTGGTCTGGACCCATCGGCGCCTCCCTCACCAAGGGCTTGGTGTTCCTCTCTGTGCCCTGTGCACAGCCTCCCCAACTCTGTGTCTCTCTCAGGAAGGCCCGGGACCATCCTCCCCTTCAGCCCTGAACCCTTACTCGGTGCAGGGAGACACCCTTTTTCCAGCCCTAGGACAACTGGGGAGAAGCTGCCAGGGGCTGGTGAGTGTGTGTGTGTCTGTGTGTGTGTGTGGGGGGGTCCCTGCCCCCTGCCCCCTGCCCCCTGCCCCCTGCCCCACCCACATCTGTGTTTGCAGTCCTCCTGCCTTTGCCTCCCAGCTGGGGCTCCGGCGGGTGCTGTGTTCTAGTTCTGGCTGTCTGGCACAGCGCCCTCTCGCCCCGCCCACCTGGGACAGGCTGGGCCTGTAGGTGGGAGTCAGAGGGACACCGGGGAAGGGGCGGCCCTCAGTCCCTAGGCCTTCACCAGGCACGACGATGGGGTGTCCGGTGGGAGGGGTCGGCGGGCCGGAGTGCCGCAGAGACCAGACCCGGTGAGACGCTGGGGCCAGACGCTCAATGGGCGCGGACTCAGAGGGGCGTGGCTTTTGTTGGACAGGCGTGGTTTGCGGCTGCGCAGAGCTGTGGTCTGGGCTGTGGTGGGTGTGGTCTTGGGCGTGGTCGCAGTGGGCGTGGCCAGGGTCCCGCCCCGCCCCCGGCTTGGTCTCAGGAGCTCGTGAGAGCAGCTGCAGGCTGTGTGGGCGTCGCTGCCGGGGCTCGTGGATGGGGGCATATCTGGGCCCGGGTGGGCGCAGTCTCCACTCCGAGACCTGGAGGCCGTGGGTGCCGTCTCAGGTGCCCACGGGTCTGAGCGCCCTCTCCTTGCAGGGGCCCCGAGTGACCCCACTTTGTGCCTCGTGTGTAACGGCTCATCTGCCCTGCAAGCGCTGCGGCTCCTTCTCCGTCGCCATCCTTCAGGGCTCCTGCTTCGTGCGGCTCGGGACGCTCGGGGTGACGAGGACCGTGACTGGACCGCAGTGAGCCCGAGGCCCTCGGTGGCCGCTCGTGGAGGCGGACCATGTACCCAGAGCTATTTTAGAGAAATTGCACGGTCTCCGCCGTGGTGTTCATAGGACGTGCGTCCCGCTCCCCACCCTGGCTCTGTCCCTGCTCTGTCCATGCTCTTGTCCTTGTCCCCGTTCCCTGTCGCTGTCCCTGTCCCTGTCCCAGACACCACAGCCCGGGACAAGCCCCTCCTCGCTGGCTGCCGCCCTGGCCCCAGCCCCAGCGGCCTTGCAGGACCCTGGCTCGTCTGTGTACTCACGTGTTGAGCAAATCTGGCCGTGCTGATCTTGACCCCCTCCAAGGGGGAGGAAGGGGCCACCCCCAAAGTGGACCCCTTGGTTCCATGACTGCTAGACCCCTGGCCATGGTGGTCAGTGAGCCAGGCAAGTGGGGTCCACCTGGAGATGCGAGTGTGGGCAGAGCCCCAGGCCTCTCTGGCCTTGGGTGCCCAGTGGCTGGCACCAGCCCTGGACAGGGCATCTGCGGAGTGACCAGGACTGCCTCTCTGGGCCCTGGAAGGTCTGTGGTGGCCAGAGTGTGTCCCTGGGAGTTCCCATGTGGACACTGGTCCCAGAGGCAGGTGTGGAGAGTGGGCCTCTAGGGAACCTGTGATGGGTAGCTCTATCCCGCTCACTGGGCCCTCTCAGGGTGGCCCCTGCATTGCATGCTCCCCAGGGTGGCCGTGTCATGCCTCTGCAGTCCTGACACAGCTCAGGTCACCTCAGACATTGGTCCATGCTCTGGCCTCTCAGCCTTCAGAACAACGAGCCAAATAAAACTCTCTTCTTTGTAAGTGTCCCAGTCTACCTGTTCTGTAACAGCAACGGAAACATAGCTAGCAGGGCCACTCCTCAGCCCCTAGGGACATAGGGCTGGGGGGATCTTGACTCAGCCACCAATCCGTCTCTAGAACCCTCTCCCCATGGCCTGCCCCCTCCTCGAGGTCACCCACCCCAAGTCATCCGCACCCCCTTCCTCATGGCCCTGAGATAGCAGGCAGGCCTGGTCTGAGCCCCACGAGGAAGGTGTCAGCGTGAAAACCTCCCACCCCTACCTCCTTGGCTCTCCTGCAGTGTAGTTACTGGGAACCATCAGGAGCCCCGGGGCAGTGTGGGGTCCTGGCTGCCTGTCTTGGAGATGGCCACAGGCTGACACTGGGCTTTCCTTCCCAAGGGGCTGCAGCCTGATACCTGTTTGCTGGCAGTGCAGGTGGGGGACTCAGGGTCCAGTAGTGACTAGAATTCCAGCTCAATCCTGCAAGTGAGTGGGGCCTGGGTAGAAGGAGGCTGGGTAGGGGCTGTAGCCCTCAGGCTGCCAGAGGGGTGGGGTCCTGGGCATAGGTGATGTTGGATATTGATGCCAGCTTTGTCCTTTGCTTCCATCTCATGGGGCTGAAAAGCCCCAGCCTGGTTCCTGGGTTCCTTCTGCCTCAGCCAGAGTCCGTGTTCTTGCCTGGCTGAGAAGCGGGTACCACCGCCCACACTGGGGGTGCCCTGTGCCGGCCAAAGTCCCAGGCCTGCCCAGGCCCGTACATGGCGCTGGGGTCCTCACCACACCCCTCAATGCCCCCCACTTCTCCATGTTCCCCACAGGGCATGGCGACCTCCCTTGGCTGAAGCAGCTGCAGGAAGCCCTGGCTGCTGACAGTGACAGATGCTGACACAGGACTCAGAACAGCCACCCTTGGTACCCACTCCATAGATCCAGTGTGGGGACAGACCTGACTCATTTTCCTGTGTTCTTGCCTGCATGATCCCGAGAAAGCCACAGTCTCCATCTGGAGCAGCTGCTCCTGCCACCTCCCAGAGACCAATCTTCCTGAACCTGGGGTTGGGGGTCAGCGAGCGTCTCCTCTCTTTCAGTAGCAGGGTGGCAGGTGTTCCTTGTTGCCATGGAGACGGAGTGGCATGGAAGCCACTGAGCGCCCTCCTCACTGGCAAGGGTCCCCCAGCATGGGCCTTCAGGGGACTCTCACAGAGCTCTCTGAGCTGCCCCCAAGAATGTCCACTTCCCTGCTGTGACAGGAACATTCAGGGGGCTATTGCTGCTGTCATCTGCAGACTCTGTGACCCCAGCCTGGGCCCCAGCCATTCTTCCTCCTGCTGGCCTGCTGAGGGTGCAAAACCACAGCCCCTCTGCCCAGTAGACCTCATGGCCTGACTCCTTTTCCTCGGAGGACAGAGATCAGGCACTGTGGGGTCGGGGCTCTGGGGGGTGGGCATGGGATCCAGGTATGCCAGTTAGAGGAGGGCTGTTGCTAGGGGCAAGAACCCCATAGTGACAGCAACCAGACGTGAGGCCAGGCTATGGACAGCTGTGCAGCCCCCACTAGGCTGGACCTCAGGACACCCGACATTCACCATGCCCCCCAGGCCTCCCCCAAACACGAGACATCTTGGGACTCGTGGGGAGGAGGATCCCCACAGTGGACTTCAGGTCATTTAGCGTCAGTGTGATGTTGTGTGACACTATCCTCTTCCAAGGGTCCCCATAAAGGACTGGGCCCCCCATGGGGTATGGCATCCAGGCCAGGGAAGGGGCTGAAGAGGCCGGGATTGGGGTGCTGGAGCAGGGTGGGGGTGGACAGTCAGGGCTCTGCCATCGACACAGACCCCTGTGCTTGCAGTGCCTCCCTTCCCACCCAGGACTGGGAGGTGGCAGATGGGGGTTGGGCCCAAGCTCGGCTCCTGTTCCTAGCCACATAGGGGTGCCCGAGGCTATGCCCAGAGCCTGATCTGGGGTGAGAGATTTGCCAGAGGGGCCTCCTTGTGACTTCAGCGTTGCCCTGCTGTCCTACGGAAGAGGCAAACAGGCCTATGTCCCTCCGGCTCCACACCATCCTACTGAGGCGAGAGGCACCGGCTGGAGGATATGTGCCTGCTGCCACCAAGTGGTGGTAGCATCGGTGCTGGGCTCTGAGTAGATCAGTACTCGGGATTCTGAGAACCCAGCCAGGGCCCCACAGCCCACCCCTCTGCCTGGGCCGGTGACACTGCCCTCCTCTCGACACGCACGGCCACACCTTCCCAGAAGGAAAGTGCTGAGGGACCGGGCCCCAGAATGGGGACAGACTTGTGCAGCTCGGTCACCTGCAGGAGATAGGATTTATTCCAGACCTGCAGTGAAGCCATCAGGACCTGGGTTTTTCTTAGTTGGTAAGTTTTTAATTACATTTTTAATTTCATTGGTTGATATTGGGTTGTTCAGAATTTTTAGGTCTTCTTCGTTCAACTTTGGTAATTTATACATATCTAGGAATCTGTCCATTTCTTCTGTGTTTTCCATCTTACTGGCTTATAGGTTCTTGAAGTAGGTATTGATTATCCTCTGGATTTCTGCTGGGTCTGTTGTAATTTCACCCTTTTCATTCCTAATTGCATGGATTTGGGCCTTTTCTTTCCTTTTTCTGATAAGGTTGGCTAAGGGTTTGTCAATTTTGTTTATTCTTTCGAAGAACCAACTCTTGGCTTCATTAATTTTTTGTATCGTTCTCTTAGTCTCCATTGCATTGATTTCTGCTCTGATCTTTATAATTTCCTCCCTTGTATGAGCTTTGGGTTTGTCCTGCTCTTCTTTTTCTAGAAGCTTGAGGTTCAGCATCAGGTTGTTCAATTGGGCTCTGTCTGTTTTCCTAATATGTGTATTCACTGCTATGAATTTCCCTCATAAGACTGCTTTCATCGTGTTCCATAGATTCCAATATCTTGTATTGTCACTGTCATTTAATTGAAGGAATTGTCTGATTTCTTCTTTAATTTCCTCTGTGACCCATTGGTTATTCAGAAGTGTGTTGTTCAATTTCCATGTGTTTATGAAATTCTTGTGGTTTCTTTTGCTATGGATCTCCAGTTTCATTGCACTATGGTCTGATAATGTACAGGGGAAAACTTCAGTTCCTTTGCACTTACTTAAACATGTTCTATGAGTGAGTATGTGGTCTGTTTTGGAGAATGACCCATGTGTAGCTGAAAAGAATGTGCATTCTGATTTTGTGGGGTGGAACAATCTGTTAAGTTCATTTGTTCAAGAGTTTGATTGAGTTCTAGTATTTCATTACTTATTTTTTTTGTCTAGTTGATCTATCTATTTGTGACAGTGGGGTATCGAGGTCCCCCACTACCATTGTATAAGTGTACATATGACTTCTCATGTCCATTAGTATTTGTTTTACATAGTTGGGCGCACTAGTGTTCGGTGCATAGATATTTATGATTGTCATCTCTTCCTGCTGGATTGTTCCCTTTACAAGGATGTAGCATCCTTGTTTGTCTCTCTTAATCAGTGTTGGTTTGAAATCTACTTGATCTGCAAGGAGAATAGCTACTCCTGCTTTTTTTTGGGTTTCTGTCACATGGAGTATGATTTTCCACCCTTTAACTTTCAGTCTATGAGTTTCTTTTTGAATGAAGTGTGTTTCTTGTATGCAGCATATTGTTGGATTTTGCTTCTTAACCCATTCTGCCAATCTATTTCTTTTGATTGGTGAATTGAGACCATTAACATTGATGGTTATAACTGATATGTATTGCCTTATCATTGTCATGACTTTTTATTTTTGTTGGATTCTCCCCCTTTACACTTAATTTCTTGTTGCGCAAATGGGTTCATTCTGCTCTGCTTCCTGGGGTTGTGATCCTCACTGTCTGTTCCTAGGATATTGTCTAAAATTTTTTGGAGTCCTGGTTTGGTATTTATGAAGTTCCTAAAGTGCTCTTTGTCATGAAAATATCTTATTTATCCATCAATTTTGAAAGATAGTTTTGCAGGGTACATCAGTCTGGGTTAGAGGCTGTTTTTCTTTAGGGCTTGGAATATGTCACTCCAAGCTCTTCTTGCCTTGAGGGTTTGTGTTGAGAAGTCTGCAGTGATTCTGATGGGTTTTCCTTTGTATGTGATTAGTTTCTTTTCTCTAACAGCTTGTAGAACTTTATTCTTCTGCTGAGTTTCTGGAATCTTAACAATTATATGCCTATGTGTAGATTTTTTTAATCAAGGCTATTTGGAGTCCTATATGCCTCACTTATCTGTATGTCAAGCTCTTTTTCCCTGCTTGGGAAGTTTTCTGCCATTACTTCTGTGAAGTTTTTTTATGTCATCTGCACTCTCTCCTCTTTCTTCATTGACTCCAATCAGTCTTATGTTATTCTTCTTTGCATCATCTAGCAGCTGCTGGATTGATTTCTTGTGGTCCCTTACAATTTCGAAGCAATTTTTCTTTTCCTGGTCACTAATTGCAATCTTATCTTCTATATCTGAAATTCTGTCCTTACATTGGCTCATTCTGCTGTTTAGACTTTCAGTGGAGTTTTTGATCTCCTGGAAATCTGTTTGCATCTGTTCTACGGATTCCATTTGTTTCCTATGTTGGGATTCCATCATGTTCCTCAGCTCCTCTCTAGCTTTATTAATCATGTCTTGCACTATGAGCACAATCTCTGCTGTTATCTGAGAAATTATTTCTGATTTCATTTTTTCCAGATCCTCTTTTGTTGCCAGTTCAGGGAGTTCAGGTGGTTGAGTATCAGAGCGTTCCATCTCATTTCCCTTTGGGGTTGCTGTAGGTGATCTGAAAGTTTGGTTTTGAGACTCGTTTATGTGTCTTCTCATTTCAAAAGGTGGGGTGGTGCTGTTGGCACCCACGCGGCTCACCTCCTCTGAGCTGGGAACGGTGGAATGGTGGCCTGGAAACCCCTTCCTCTGGGCTGGGAGAACCGGAACGGCACCCTGGAAGCCCCTTCCTCTGGGCTGGGAGCACTGGAATGGTGGCCTGGAAGCCCCTTCCTCTGAGCTGGGAATGGTGGAATGGCAGCCTGGAAGCCCCTACCTCTGGGCTGGGGTCCAGTCTCCTTCTGCCTTGTATCTCAAGTGCATTTTGTACACAACATAGAGATGGATTGTGTTTTTAAATGCATCCCACCAGTCTCTGCTTTTTTTTTTTTTTCCTGTACCGGGGATCAAATGCAGGACCTTGCACTTGCCAGGGAGGCACAGCCAGTCTCTGTCCTTTAATTGGAGAGTTTAATTCACTTACATCTATGGTAATGACTGATAAACAGGGATTGACTTCTGCTATTTAGTTATTTGTTTTCTGTATCTTGTGTTATTTTTCCTCTCAATGTCTCTATAACTGCCTTTTTAGGCGTTTATTTTTATGATGAATCATTTTTATTCTCTTTGTCTTTCCTTTTCTGCATATTTTTTTCATTTTTTGCCTTAGTGGTTACCTTGGGAGTTACAATTAAATCTGGTTTTTTGTTTGTGTGTTTGTTTGTTTGTTTGAGATAGGATCTCACTATGTATAATGGACCCTTGACTTAGGAACTCAATTCATTCTCAAGGGCTGATTGTAACTCAAGTTGGTTAATTGAAAGCTGAGGCTCCTTTACACAGGCTTCCAATTCTGTCTCCTATATGCAGGAAAATCTCAGGGTCCTTAGAGAGACATTGGCCCAGGATTTCTCAATTAACACCACATAGGAAAGGGTGTTGTCATGTTCCTTCCAGAACTCTTTAAGGGTTAAATCTGTATCTGAGACCATCTGGAAGCACAAGTGGACAGCATTTAGGTCATAACTCAAGACTTTGGTCATAAATTAAAACTAAAATTCCAGTCGTAACTGAAGTTGTTTGTATGTCAGGTTGGTCATAACTTCAGTGTCCACTGTAGTTCACTGGCCTTGAACTTGTGGTGACCCTCTTGCCTCCTACAGAAAAAGCATTTGGGAAAACCCCAGTCTTCATGATAAAAATGCTTAATTAGGAACTGAGGGGAACTGTTCAACAGGGTAAGGGCCACATGTGAAAGGCCCACAGTTAACAGTCATACTCCTGAAGGAGAACTGAAGACCAGGAATAAGACAGGATGCTCCCTTCCAACCTTTCCAACACAGCGCTGAATGTTCTGGCCAGAGAATCAAACAAGACAAGGAAATAGTAGACATTCAAAGTAGAAAAGAGGGCCAGGGATTTACCTCAGTGGTTCCGCTGCCTGCTGCTCAAGTGCAAGGACCCGAGTTTGATCCCCAGTACCAAAAACAAACAAACAAACAAAGTAGAAAAGAATCAGGATGATTTCTGCTCTCAGGTGACATGACCCAACCTGTAGGAAACCCTAAAGAATCCACACAAAAACATGCTCAAAGCTAACAAAGTCAGCAAAGTTCCAAGACACAGACTGCCATGGTTAGAGTGTGTCCCCCAAATATTCCTGTGTCAGAACCCCAGTTCCTTGGTGCAGCAGTGTTGGGAGGAGGGCCTAGCAGAAGGTGTTGCAAGCAGACAACCGGGGGGGTCACGCACCTTTTGACAGGATCTCATACCTGTGAAGGGAGAAAGAATCTACCAGTGTTTGAGGAAATGCTCTGAGGAGAGTAGGGTGGGGTCTCCCACACTGGCACAGGGACCATTTAATGTTAGATTTGTCATCACCCTCAACAAAGAGAAGTGGCAGAGGGAAGCATTCCTTGAGCCACATCCCAGGCCTGTGTTGCCGAATCTGCACTAAACTTGGAAATTTTTCACCTATTATTTTGTCACATATGTTTCAGTCCTGCACTCCTCCCCTTCTAGAGTTCCAGTATTGTCCCATAGGTATCTGTGGCTCTGTGCAGGTTGGGTGGCTTGTGGATGTAAACAGGGTCTCCCTATGTAGTCAGGCTGCTTTTGAAGTCATTTATGTAGCCCAGGCTAGTCTGGAACTTGCAACAATCCTCCTGCCTCAGCCTCCTGGGCCCTGGGATTACAGGTGTATGTCACCACGCCCGGCTGTTCACTTTTTTATCCTCTCTATTGATCTATCTTTGGCTCTTTCTCCTCTTGTGTCTGATCTCCTATCGCACCCTTCCAGTGAGATGTTTTTCCTTTGTTGCTGTATTTTAAATTCTAAAATTTCCCTTTGGTTCTTCTGTTTCTTTGGTGAGTCATTCTATTTTAACATTTATTTCAAGGCTATTTGCAATAACTGGTTCAATCATTTTTATGATAGCTCTTGAAAGTCCTTGTCAGTTAGCTCAGACATCTGTCCCCACATTGTTCGTGTCTGTTGATTGTTGAAATTTCCACATTCTTCATATGCCCAGCGATTTTTATTTCCATTCTGGATATTTTGAGCATTATGTTATAAGACTCCAGGCCCCCATGAAGAACATTGAAATTCTTGTTTTAGTCTCCTGTGGGATGTGGTTCCCATGTACACACAGTTTTCAAAGCTTTGTTGTTGCATCCAGGCCTGGCCTGTCAGTACACCAAACATGGACATACAGGGACCAAAAGGAGGTCCACCCATCAGCCTTCGATATGCTAAGTAGGGCTGACCTATGCAGATCCAGTTGAGAGGTGAACTCAGGGGTTCAAAAGTTGGAAGCTCATGGGATCACTTCCCTAAGCTCTTCTTCTCTGTCATTTTCCTGGTACTTTCCAGCTACCTGGGTTTCCTTTTCCTCCAACAGAAACCACTTCTGCATTTGCTATTGATAAGTGAGTTCAGGAGGCTCCAGGACCAGAAACAATACACGAAAAACCAAACACATTAGCATTAGCAATGAGGAGGCCAAAAATGAAACTGAGAATTCTGTTGACAACAGCATACAAATAAAATATCAAAAAAAGTTTAACAAAAGTAATGTGAGACTAACACAATGAAGTTACACAGCATTTCCAAGAGAGGTTAAAGAGCTAAACAAGAGGTGCCAGGTGTTCATGGATTGGAAGACACAACACAATTAAGAGAGTGATGCTTAAATAGGAAGAAAAGGTCCAAAGGGGTAGGGGTAGTGGGAGGGGCAGGGGAAAGGAAAGAAGGGAAAGGAAAAATGCTGAGAAATGGAAAAAAATGGAAACAAAGTCTTTGTAAATAGGGAAGGGTGGAGGGGGTGAAGGGAGGGCTAGGAATGGGGCAAAAATAAGAACCAAGATGCATCGTGTAAATGTACAATTCCCAATGAGAAGTGTAATTGTGTTGTATACCGACAATGGACCAATAAAAGAATTTTAAAAAGAGAGAGAGAGAGTGATGCTCCCCAAGTCCCCTCAAAATTTGGAAAGACTTCTCCCTTTTTGCAGAAATTAGCAACCTGGTCATAAAATTTGTACGAAATGTAAAGGATCCAGGGTGGCCAAAACATTTTCAAAAGGATGGAAGTTGGAGGACTGATACTTTTGAATTTCAAAAACTTCCTACAAAACTATAGTAACAAAGGGAATGATACTGGCATAAAGATTGATATGTAGACCCATGAGGAGTCCAGGAACAGGCTATCCATGTGTGGTCAGCTGTTATGTGTGTTGTGTGTGTTGCATGAGAGAGAGAGGAGAGAGAGAGAGAGAGAGAGAGAGGAGAGAGATCGAACTCAGGGTCTCCCACGTGCCACTGAGTTAGATCCTCAGCACTTTCCTTGGGGGGAGGGAGGGCCCCCCTCAAGCTGCTCAGTTGCCCAGGATGGCCTGTCAACTTGCAATCCTCCTGCCTCAGCCTCCTGAGCAGCTGAAGTTACAGGTGGGTACCACTGTGCCCAAAGGTGCCAAGGCATGGTCTTGTCAACAAACGGTGCTACAGCCATTAGATATCCACAGGGGAAAATGAGTTTAGACCCTCCGCCATTCATACAAATTAACTCAGAATGAACTGAAGATCTATATGGAAGAGCTGGAACTGTAAAACAGAAAAAGAAAACACAAGGAAACCCTATGGCCATGAGGTAGGCTGAGTGCTCCCAGAGCAACAGCAAAGGCAGGATCTGTGATAAAAACATCACCTGGACTTGCCCCAAAGAACCACTCTGTGCTTCAACAGCTTTGCTAAGGAAATGAAAACTGGAAGAAAACATCTGCAAATTGGCTATATAATACAGGACTTGGGACACTTGCAACTCAAAAGTAAGACAATATAGGGCCGGGGATTTAGCTCAGTGGGTCCGGTGCCTCCCTTGAAAGCGCAAGGTTCCGAGTTTGATCCCCGGTACAAAAAAAAAAAAAAAAAAAAAGTAAGACGATATAATTGGAAGTGGTTAAATGGTAAGTTTCATGTTGTGTATCTTTTACCACATATTTTATGTGTCTGAAACTAGGGATTGAATTCAGGGTCTTTGCACAAAGCTACATCCCCCGCCCTTTTTATTTTTTATTTTGAGACAGAGTCTCAACTAGTTGCTAAATTGCCCAGGCTGGGCTCAAACCTGCAATCCTTTTGCCTCAGCCCCCCAGAGTGTTGGGATTATAAGAGTGTGCCACCATGGGCAACATAAATATTTTTTTTAAAGCTGGGAATGGTGGTGCACATCTGTAATCCTAGCACTCTGAGAGGCTGAGGCAGGACGATAACAAGTTGAGGCCTGTTTGGCCAATTTAGAAAGACACTGTCTCAAAATAAAAAATAACTTTGCTTCAGAAAAACTACACCTCTCCTCCTTTGAAAAAAAATAATTTAAAGAGCTGGGGATGTAGCTTAGTGACTGGGCACTTGCTGGCTTGTACAAAGCCCTAGATTTAATCCCAGTACTAGGAAGAAAGGAAGGAAGGGAGGGAGCGAGGGTGGGAAGGAAGGAAGGAAGAGAGAGGAAAGAAAGAGAAAAAGAAAAAGGAAGAAAGGAAGAGAAAGAGAACCCCAGGAAAAAAATAGGCAAAACATGACCTGATCTTTTGACAGAGGAGATACAGAAGCATCTTTACAAGCACAGCAAAGTTGCCCTATGTTGTACGTTACCAGCAACATCTAGATGGAAACCCGACGGATCTCACCGCACATGCACAGGGACGGCTGTGACCAGAAGGGAGAGGCCCTGGGAAGGCCACATAATGTGCAGCCATTTCTTCAAATGTTAGGCAGAAATTTACCACATGGCCCTGTAGCTCCAAGAGAATGACAGCCGTGCACTGCAGACCTGTATGTGGGTCCCCCGGCAGCCTTCCTGAGAGCAACGTGACCTCACCTCCTGTCCCCAGCAGGGAAGGGGTCTCTGCGCACAGGGAGCGCGGCTGTGGGCTGACAGCTATTGAACTGCCCTGCGACGCAGCATGAAAAGGCTCCTGACATCAGACCTTCAAGCTGCAGGATCCCTGGTGTGAAACCTTCAGAAACGGCAACTCCAGACAGAGCTTCCAGCAGCCTAGGTTGTGGTGGGAAAGGAAGTGACAGCAAGTGTGTGAGGGCACCAGAGGAGATGAGAAGGTTCTAAAATTGGATGCTGGTGACGGCTGCACAGCTGAGCAGATTCACTAAAACCATGGAGCTGTGGGTGGATTGCTGAGAGGGTTCAGGGTGGGTGGATTTCATGGCATGTAAATCACACCCCAGTAAAGCTGTTCAAAAATAACTTTCACAGATTTTATTAGATTTCCATTTAATTCTCTGAGAAATGTTTGAAGTGACTCAGTATTAGTTTAGAAGACTTTTTCTTAAATGAAAAATTTAACCAGTTGAAACAAACAGAGCCTGCCCCAGGGCGGCCACAGCCGGGACAGCTGTGCCCCTCTGTAAGTGAGGGCCAAGTCCCCAGCCTGTCCTTCCTGTCCTCGAGTCTCACTGGCTTAACCCACTGCACAGTGTGCACACTCTCCACACAGTGCACACACACACTGTACACCGTGCACACAGTGACAATACACACACCACAGAGCACGCACACACCACATACAGAGTATGCACACACACCACCCAGCATACACACACACACCACACACAAATGAACGTGTTTATCCCATGGGTCCTGGCAGAAGGTGACCCTTGAGTGTGGCCCCTGTCAGGCCCTCTTCGGGATGGCCAGGTAAGGTCAAGGGAACCTCCTGAGGCAGAGAGAGGGGACTACAGGTCCGAAGGTCCCCTCAGATGTGACCCCATGTGCCTCTTCTAGGACCCCGGGCTGCAGGGTACGGGGTGGCAGCAGGCACTGCCAAAGGTGGCTGAGGTGGGGCAGGTCCATGCAGGAACAGCCCGAGTCCCATGCGCGGGAGCTCTTGGGGTGCAGAGCAGGGCCCACAGGAACGGGACACCCTGGGTGACACCCTGGGGATACTGAGAGTGCAGGGTGGGCAGGGTGGCTGGGCCCCCAGGGTCCCGGCTCAGTGTTCCCAGAGGTAGGGCCACGCACTGTGGCCGGGATGAAAGAAGGACCATCCTACCCCCAGGGCTCTGCCTGCCTCCAGTGAGGCCAACCCAGCCCAAGGCAGCCTGGGACCCTTCACCTGGAGGAGCCAGGAAGCCAGGGATGGGGACCTACAGGACTGTATAGTGTGGTGTGGAGCACCCAGTTGGTGCACCTGGAGGAGCTCCTTCTACTTAGGCCCCAGCCACTGCTAACTCAGGCATTAGGGTGCATGTCAGGTGCCTGCAGCAGGGGCAGCCTGGTCCTGTCCCCCCACCCCGCTGAGTGCGGACAGAATGTCTCATAGTGGGCTGGCCAGGGTGTCCTCAGTCCCACAGGCACTGGGAATGGGGTCCTCCAACCTCAGGTCAGGCTGATCCTCTGCCTCCCATCCTGCAGGGACCCTGACCACCTGCACCTCCTCATCTGTCACCAAGCCCAGCCCTGGACCCCAGGCTGCTCCTCTTCCCAGCAGCCCACCCTGGGAACTCACCCCAAATTCGAGAAAACCTAGATACCCTCGAGGGCCAATGGGGCCAGGACACACGCCCAAGGGGTGCTCTGAACACCAAGCCCGGCAGTCCTTGGTACTCCAGCCTGCATCACTCATAAGGCACACACATGCCTTCTGCCCGTGGGGCCGCTCAGGGGTCCCAGAAGACCCCTGTCTCTGCTTCCCTCCCAGCTCCCAGCTCTCCCCTGTTGTCAGCACTCCTCCCTCTCCCTGTGGACTCACTCCCTGGGAGGCACTGAGTCTCAGGAGCCCCCCATGTGCAGCCCTTCCTGCAGGGGCTTAGTCACCCAGCATATGGGGTCGGGGAGGGCTGGTGCTCAGTGCTGGAAGTAGGCTCTGCTGGGCTAGGGCTACCCAGGTGCACATGCATGTAGAGCCACAGTGGAGCTCACAGGTACATGTGTGTACACACACAGTCACATAAGTGCACACAGACACATGTGCACAGGCACATTGGAGCCCACAGGCACATGCACACATGTACACACACATGCAGTCACACATACACAGACACAATGCAGAGGCACACAGGCACACTGGCACATACACATACACACATGGAACCATACATTTACACACACAGACATCCACCTGCACAAACTCATGAGCACCCATGTACATGCACATGCTGTGGATCTACACATCCACGGCACGCTCATCCGTGCACACTTACTGGTAGGCACAGACATGAACACATGCACGTGACACACTAGCGAGGTCACACACTTCTCTTCTGTGGGCCCATGGGTATTGGTGGCCTCTTGCAAAGGGGAGCTCAGAAAGCTGTGTCCCAGTCTGGGTGGGGCAGGGGGAGTGCGGAGACCCCAGGTCCGCCAGAGTCAGGTTCTGTGCTCGGGTGGAAACTGCCACAGCCCCTAGCCTGCCCCAGGTGGATGGGCCCCACGCTGTCCCTCTGCCCCGACACTGTCAGATGCCCAGCAGTGCCCCGACACCCCATCCTCCCCTCAACTTGCCCCAGCTGGAGAGGCTGTCAGGGATCTTGGTGGTGGTGACCTCAGGGCCAGCACTCCTCCTCCCTGGAGCTTCAGAGCCTGAACAAAGCTTTCAGAGCTGGGCTCGGCAGCAGTGACCGTAGACCTGGCACAGCCCCATCACACGTTGGGCCTAGGGTGCCTCAGGTTCTTGGCTGATCCTGCCTGGTGGTGGGAACCAGAGCACAGGCCACAGCCAGCCCAGCTCCCTGAGCCTCACAGGAAGGTGGAGCCCCAGGCTCGTCCACCCCAGGACATCCTCCCTCACCACCTTGGCGGGGCCCTGACCTTCCTGAGCCTCAGTTTTCCGGTCTGGCTCAGTCATTGCTTGGTAGAGGTGACCTCCACCCCCTTTTTTTTTGGTACTGGGGATCGAACTCAGGTCTTTGTGCTTGCGCAGCAGGCGGCAAAACCACTGAACTAAATCCCCAGCCCAGAGGTGTCTCCCTCTTGAGGAAGGCCCTGCCCGTTTATCCAGGAGCGAGCCCCCCGCTCCCTGGCTGACTTTGGGGCACAGCCCTCTGGGAGGGGCTTCATGCAGGTGTCTATGACTGAGCAGGGCCAGCCCTGTCTGCTCTGGCTGGCCCGCCCTGCCTGACTGCTGGGGAACCCAGGGTGGGAGCGGTCTCCTGGAAGCCACATGCTGCAACTGCCCCCCACATGAGTTTCTGCAGATAGGAGAGACTCACTGGGCTCCCCAGGGCCCTGCATCCCTCAGCCTAAGCTAGGAGTTGGGGTAGAGAGGGCTTCCCAGGCTCCTCTCTGACCCCTTGGCTGAGCCCTCTCCCCCAGCAGCTGCTCCCTGACACCCTCAGAATGACCCCAGGAGCTCCCTGCAGCTCCACGCAGAGGCCCTGTGTATCTTGGGCCAGGGCATCCAGCCACAAGTTCCCTCTTCCTGCACTGCTCCTCCCGGGCCCTGAGTGGTGCCAGCAGACACGGCCTGGCACAGGGAGGCCATGTGTGGGTCACCGTGACCCAGGCTGGGCCTGTGCCCAGCTCCTCAGCCCTGCCTGACAGCTCCGTGTGGCCAGCTGTGAGCTTGCAGCTGTGCCCTGTGCTTCCTCTGGTGCCTGCTAAGGTCAGGGTTCCAGGGGGGTCCCGGAATCACTTCCCCTTGTAGTGCCGCTTTGGTATCAAAGCCCTGCCAAGGTTTCATTTCTGGAGCTGTCTTCATAAGGCCCCCCATGCAGGAGGTTGGTTCGGGAAGCACTCTGCCTCCTGCCTCCTCCGAGATGCTGCGCTGGCCACGGGCCTGGTCGGTGATGGGGCCAGTGGGGGAGGACATTGTGGTGGCAAGAAGGGAAACCCTAAGCTGAGGCCCAAGCCAAGCTTTGCAACCTCAAGGGCACTGGGCTTTGACCCATTTTGTGACTCAGCAAACAGCAATTTACCACCCTCACAGCAGAGGACTGCACCTGTCCAGGGTCCCCCAAGAGCAGAGGTTTCCAGAACTCGACTGAAAGACGCCTTTAGATACAAAATCAGCAAAAATGGCTGAAGGTGCAGTACTAGGCTCCATGGTGATAGGGTCTCACCCAGCAGAGAACAACCAGAGCCCCAGATCTGGTATAAGAAAAGCAAAGTGAGGATACACAGCTTCCAGGGGCAGGCGCAGGCAGCAGAAGGAAGGAGGAAACCAGGAAACCTAACCCTGAGGAGGCAGGACAGGGCTGAGGTCACCCCAACCTCTACTCCAGCCCCCACACCCCCAGGGCCAGGGTGTGGGCCTCAGGGAAGGTCAGGGTCTCATTCTGGTCGAGAGGCCCTGGGCTTGAGGCATCTACTCTTCCACACCCTGGGTGGACCCAGGGCTCTACGGACTGCAAAATGCAGCCTGGACGGGCACGCCAGACCTCTGCTGGGGGTGTTGGAGGCACCATGCCAGCTGTCACTGTGAGCCCTGAGGGCATGAGTGCAGGGGTACACACATCACCTGACCTCAGTGGCCAAGGGGTGCTGCTACCCTGGCGCCACACAGTCTGTGGCGTGGGCGCCGAGCACCTCCAGTCCTGCCCCACCCAGGAGCCTCAAGACTGAAGCAGACTCTGCTGGCCCCCATGTGGATCACCCAGGCCTTCTGGGGTACAGGGGCGTCTGCGGGCAGGGTTGGGGTGCCAGACACAGTCCAGGGGGCGGGTCCCCCAAGGTGGGCAGCCCAGAGGCCAGGACAGCAGTCCGTAAGGTGCCTTGAGAGGAGCTGCTTAAGGCCACGGGGACCACAGCACCCTCCTGACTCGGTGCCCACTCCCAGCCCCGATGTCCTGTGGCACCACGGACTGACACTCAGTCACTGAGCCAAACGAAACCATCCTCTCAGTTGCTATCTAAGGCCTATCGTCACCGTGATGCAGAGGTGACAGCATGGATTCCTGGCATCTCGACTCGAAATCCAGCCCTGGAATTCCACCTGTCTCCAGACCTGAGGCTTCTCTGCACTCATGGCTGGGGTGCCCCACAGCTACCATGCCCCACGGGCGCCCCTGTGGACTGCAGCTGGGAGGCTGAGGAAGGACCTGGGCCATTCAGGGTTCTGGCCCTGCCTCTACCCTTGGGGCTCAGCAGCTTCTGATGCAAGGGGGCCCACAAGGTTCCTGCCTCTGTGGGCCTCAGTTTCTCCACGGGCAACACGGGTGGAGAGCCCTTGCCTGGAGGAGCTGAGGGGTGGCCCCACGCTGGGTTGCACGGGCTGACAGGGTGGGAAAGAGGTGCTCAGAGTAGAAACCAAAGTGCCACGGGGGGTGCTGAGAAAGTCCCCGCTCCCCCTTCTCCCGGGGGGTCTGGGCTGGATGGGCTCCACAGTCCAGCACATTCCTACAGGGGATGAAAACGGCAGGAAGCCCCCCTGCCCACAGGACCAAGCCTATGTCCACACATCACCGGCCCTGAGGTGCTCAGGCCTGTCCCCTCCTCCATACCCTGGGTCATCATCCCCGCGGCTCAGCATCCCTTGAGCCTGCTGGTGGCCACCCAGCCATCCTGGGTGCACTGCCTGACCTACCTCTGCCCCCTCCCTGGCATCCCTAGACCAGGGTACCAGAGCCTCTGGCAACACTGCCTCAGTGGAGGGCAGCGCTCCTGGACCCACCCTTGATTCACTGGGTGGTGCTAGGACTGTTCCAGAAAGGCCTCTCCTGCAAACCAATGCTCCAGCTCTGCCTAGGGCAGTGGGAAGGCAGGAAGGGAGCTGCCCAGTGCTTCTGCTCTCACTGGCAGAGCTCAAGGACCCCAGGGCTCATACTCCACCTCCTGGTACACACACATGGAAGCCTCTACTCCCCTCCTGATCTCTGCAGTCTCAGTGCCACTGAGCATTTTGAACTCCACAGGGCCACCATGTTCCTACTGACTGTGGGGCTCCCAATGACCCCAGGCTGAGGGACTAGGTGACTCAGCATGAGGGGGAGGCTGGCCTCCCAGGGATTGACTCAGCCCTAGCAAAGATGAGCTCAGTGTGATCACTTATGGGAGGGTGGGCGGAAGTAGGGAGGGAGGCCAGGGGAGGGGATGCAGGCATGGGCAAGAGGCTGGGTAGAGACAAGTGGGTGACCTGGACCTCACAACCAGCAGTTAGGAAAGCCTGGCCCATGGGAGGGGCCAGCTGAGATCCCTGTCACTGGGTGGGTACAAAGGCTTGGCTGCTCTGAGACACTGCCCTCTTCAGGGCAAACGTGTCAGTGAGGCTCTGGCAGAGTCCAGCCCTGGCCGAGGAGCTGCTACCCACCCACTGACCTGTCTCTGGTGTGCAAGGTGGGCACAGAAGTCAGGGCTAGCCCACTAGGCAGGCTGTCAGATGGGCAGCTGTTCCCTCGCACCCACCCACATCCCCACAGCCCTCTCTTCTCCCAGAGCAAGATCCCACAGGAAACACGTGGGTCACCAGTACAAGACCTCAACTCCAGAACGCAAGGCAGCTGTTCTATACAAAAGAATTTAATTGAAATACCTGTATAAAAAATAGGATCTCCAGACATTTCACTGTTGAACTGAAAGAACCCCCCGCTCCCGATGCCTACTCACACCAGGGACACAGAAACACGGCCACTAAAATAAATTAAGGGCTTGAGACTCTGTCCTCCACCAACTTTCAGAGCCAGCAAGCAGACTGTACACTCAATAATTTAAAACCCACCCTCAGCGCAGAGTGCCCAGGGTGGGGATCGCCCACTCCCCTTAAATTAGCCACTGTACAATTCTTCCTCCCAAATAAATGGGGTGGGGGACCATCCAGGGCAGGGATGAGGACCTGGGTCCTGGCCAAACAGTCCCCCTCTCCTCTCCTCAGGCTCCAGAGGCCTGAGGCAGGGCTGTTCGGAGGAAGTAACCTCAACAAATAAATTAAACAATAAATAGCCCCAGTGGGTGGGGTGCTTCAAGGAGTCACATCATAAATAAGACGCTAGCGTGAGGACACAGCTCTTGAGGCGTGGGTGGGCGGCAGAGGCCCAACTTGCATTGCTTGTGCGTGGGCATGCCCGGAGGACACCGTGAGAGGGCAGGAGACGGGCACCCTGTGCCCACAGTGGGTGCTCCAGGGCAGACAAGGTCACATGGGAAGGCTGCCTCCTGGACCCAGCAGCACTGCAGGGGTCTCTGGTTCAAGTATCCACCCAGTGCAGGCGGATCCTTGAATTGCCCAGAGCCATCTTTGGACAGAAGAGCTTGAGAAAACTCAGTCCTGTGGAGCAGCGTTCAAAAAGGCACTCAAAGCAAAGGAAACAGGCCCGGTGCCAAGGGCAGAGGTCACCAGGGATCAGAGGTCACTGCTTTCCAAGAGAAATCAGGCAGCACAAGTCTGTATTCCAGGGAGCCCAGTCCCTCCTCACAAGCTCTCACTGCTAGACGTGGTGCTGGCCCCGTCTTCAGCATCCAGAACACAAAGCCTAAGGTCACAACTCTCAGGAGCACCTCCCTCTGGCCCCAGCATCCAGGGGTGGGCTGCGATCTGGTCTAGGGAAGGCCGTTCTGAAGGTCGCAGGGACAGACACCACTCAATGAGCTGCTGGCACTCTGTGGGGAAAGAAGAGAATCAGGGAGGGCCTTGGCACCCAGGGCGTTGCCTGCTCTAGAGGAGACCCTCCCTCAGGCACCTGGGGAGACCCATTAGCACCTGGGGAGATCCTCCTCCGGAAGAACAGGCGGCCCCGTAGGATCTCCTCATCCTGCTCAAAGGGGATATCACCGCAGACCATGTCATAGAGCAGCACGCCCAGGGACCATATGGTGGCAGAACGCCCGTGGTAGCGGTGGTAGCGGATCCACTCCGGAGGGCTGTACACTCGAGTTCCTAAAGGGTTACCAGATAATCAGGGTTGTGTATTCCAGACCATTAACTCCTCCCTGGCAGCCTCAAAATCCTGCTTGTCATCACCCTGGAAAAACCCCAGCACCAACAGGGCGGAGCCGCAGGGAAGCAGGAGTGGTCACATGAGCCAAAGCTCCAGTTTCACAACAAACAGATGCGCGCGGGGGGGCCGGCGGCGGCGGCACACCAAGCCCCAGCTCCACCTCGCCTGAGACAGGAAGGTGGAAGGGGGCGTTAGGGAGCTCCGGGTTCCCCAGCTCTGCAATGCGGGGATCTCTGCCTCGCACGCATACACACGCACGCACGCGCACGCGCAGGGGCGTCCCCAACCCGGCCCTGCGTCACTTGGGCTCCCCGAAGCCGCTGCGCCCCGCCCGCACTGCGCACCGTCGAAGTCGGTGTAGACAGTGTCCTTGAGCAGAGCGCCCGAGCCGAAGTCGATGAGCTTGAGCTCGCCCGCGCGCAGATCTACCAGCAGGTTCTCGTCCTTGATGTCGCGGTGCACCACCCCGCAGCCGTGGCAGTGACGCACGGCAGCCAGAACCTGTGCGAAGAAGCGGCGCGCCAGCGGCTCGTCCAGAGCGCCGCGCTCCGTGATGAAGTCGAAGAGATCTTGCGCGGGCTCCGGCCGCTCCAGCACCAGCAGGAAGCCGTCGGGCCGCTCGAACCAGTCCAGCAGGCGGATCACGCCGCGCGCACCGCCTGCCGCGCCCACCTTGCGAAGCAGCACTACCTCCAGGGGCACCACAGCGCCGCCCTGGGAACGCAGGGAACAAGGGGTCAGCGTGGGGCCGAAGCGGGGGGTCTGGGGTCGGAGTGGGGCACGCGGGGGTCAGCGCGGGCCAGAGTGCGGGGTGCAGCGATCAACAGCAGGCGGGAGGAGATGCAGAGACCAGCACCGGGCATAGGGAGGGGACATGGCGATCACCGCCGGGCAGTAGCTGGGGACGACGCCGAGCCCCCTCCCGCGCCAGCACTTACGAGGCTGCCCCACTCGGTCACCCGCTCCTTCACCACGTGCTTCACGGCCACCTGAGGGGAGACGGGGGCGGTCAAGGCTGCGGAGAAGCGAGGCGTGGCGCGCGTGATTCCGGTCCTCCCGGCGCCCGACTCACCGGGAGCCCGTCAGCGAGGCGGCTGCCCGCGTAGACCGTGCCGAAGCCGCCGCTGCCTAGCACGGCGCCCACCTGGTACAGCTTCTCGAAGCTCTCCTTGTCCGCCTTGGCTGTGAAGACGCGGGAGGGTCCATAAGGGCCGGGGATCTCCCCTGCCTGCCTGCCTGCCCGGTCGGCCGCGAGCGTACCTGGCTGCAGGAGCTTCGCCGGGAGGTGCTCCACGCCGCCGGGCCCGCAGAGGTGCGCCAGGGAGCCGAACTTGGAGAGCAGCATCGCGGGCGGCCTCGCCTCGCTCCCGACCGGCGCGGATGCGAGACAGTGGCCTCCCGGGCCGCGCCGCACACCGGGCCTAGGGGCCCGAGGCGGGCGCTGACAAGGCGACCGCAAGGCGCAGTCGGCCGGACCGCGAGAATACGCGGAGAGCGCAGCGGGCCGACAAGCTCACCCGCCCCGGCCGCCTCGCCCCGGGGTTTTGGGTCGCGGCGCCACGTATCCCTCCGCAGGGGCGGGGCCCACCGAGTCTCCGCCCCCTTCCTCTCCCGGCCTGCGCGGCGCCGCGACCCGCAGCCCGCCGAGGCTGTAGTGGGGGAAGCCCAGTGCCGCCTACCCCGTCTGCGAGCGTTGCGTGGCAGGAGGGGCCTGGCGACCCGCCGGGACTAGGTTGCTGTAGTAGTGTCGCGGAGGCACACAGCGTGCTGCGGTTCTCCACCGCGCTCACTCATTCTGCGCACGCGCAGCTCTGGCGCGGACGCTGGCCGCGACGCCTCCGGGCGAGGCCACGCGAGCCAATGGGAACCGAGGTTTTGAAAGGACCCCGGGGTTCCCGCCAATGGCGGGATGCGTGAGGGGAGGGGGTCGAAGGTGCCGATTCCCCCCTCCGCCTCACCGAGAAAGGTCAACGCCAGTGTGGCGTTACTCGCGCGGATCTCCAGCTGGGGCCGGATGGGCGGCTTGGTGCTGAGGAGACGCGGAAGTCCACGTGGGGCCCCCGCACCGCCTCGGGCCTTGCGGTGATACACGTCGTGCGAGTGCGTCACTGCCGGTCTGCGCTTCCTAGCGCGCACGTGGCCCGCATGGGGACTCGCACGCACCTGCAGAGACCCCCCCCCCCGCCTTCAGTGGCTCGGGACGCGCCCCCCGGGAGCGGCGACGACGGGCAGGAGCCCGGGCGCCCCCACCCCGGCTTAGCTCCGACCTGGCGCCTGCAGCCCGAGCTCGAGCTGCCCCTCCCCGCGCTCCCGCCCTGCTGGCCTGTGCCCGAGTGCTCTTCACTTGTTAGCCACTCGCCACCATCTGGCTGCCCTCTGCCAGGCTCCTGGCCTGCTGCGATGGCTGCGGTTTGGGCCATGAGCCCCTGGCCTCCACCTGCACCTCCTCTGCAGACCAGACTCACCTGTGTGGTGTGACCTGGCCCAGCTGGCGGCTGACCTCAGCCCAAGGTCACTGGTTCAAGCGGCTCAGGACTGAAGACGTGATTGGCTCCCTGCCGGTTCTGCAGTCCTCAGGGTTGAGGGCTGACAGACCAAGGAGGCTATTGTCCCCAGTTAGTGTCCATTCCAGGGCTTGAGCGCTGCAGCAGATGTTCCTGGGCCAGATGGGGTGGGTGACCCTCTGCTCCCCCACACCACCCCAAGCCTGCCTTCCACGCCTCTCCCAGCCAGCACCATCCCTGTGCCTCTGCTAGTGGCACTGACTGCCTCACCCCTCCCTTGTTCTGATGCCAAGGGTAAGGCCAGGGCCCACTTTCCCACCCAGCGGCTCTAGCTCGCTCTCAGAACCTGCACTGCCCCCTGGGCCCACACCTTGCTGGTGGTAGTCCCTCTCCCGACTCACCGCCTACCTTTAGCACCTTGCTGCCTTCACCCCCACCCCCACATCTCTACCAGCCTTCTCCGTGTCTTGAGGAGCACTCAGGTTCTCAGAGCCCTGTCTGGTTCTTCCCTTGTATTTGGCCTTGCATTAGCTAGCTTGGGGGGGGGGGGGTAACTATGGCCACACCTTGGCCTGCACAGATCCCCCAGGGGGTCAAGGCCCCTGTCTGAGCCCTGCCAGGGAGAAGGCAACAGCCCACTTGCCCAGGGCCTGCCCTGGACGGTCAGGTTGTGCTGGGCCGTAGACTTTGAGGTTAGAGAGCACAGGGAGCACGGTGGAAACCAGAGGTAGACCTTGCTGGCCAGTTCAACAGCTGAGAGGGGCTGGGCTCCCTACCCCACGTTTGAACTCCAGGCCAGTATTCTCCCAGCCATCCTGGCTCGGGCCTGGCTGGTCCCCAGCTGACTCAGCCCTCTGGAGGCCACAGTCTGAGGAGAGGCACCCACCCTGTTCACACAGGCTCTTGAGTTGTGCTCTGAACACCCTGAGCCCCCAAAACTGGCAGTGCTATGAACTCCCAGCACCCACACTGGCCCTCCTCTGCCTCACTCTGAAGGTGACTAAGACCCTGACATGCAGAGGCTCCTGGCACACAGAGGTTCTGTAGAACCTTCTGGAGGGATTCATGGGTGGGGAAGGGTCCACAGCCTGATCTAGAGAACAGGGCTGTGCAGGAGGCTGCCCCTCCCGGGGGGGGGGGGGCTCTCCCCAGCCTTCTTTTCTCTGGACAGTCTTGGGTTGTGGGTTCGCTGTTGTGTATGCCTCTGTGTGTGCAGGTAACAGGACCCTGAGCTGACCGTGGGCTCCATGACCAGAGTGGCTCCTGACCCCCTTCAGCGCTGTCCACCTATAGCAGGCCTCCAGACCCCATCTGGCCTAGGAAGTGGGCTGGTGAGGGCCTGGTCTCTAACTTCAGCCACCCAGACCACCATGACTGTTAGAGGGTCGCATTGGAGACCCGTGTCCCCAGATGACCCTGCCAGCTACCCAGGTGCAGTCCACCACATTGCTCAGCTTGGTCCATGTGCCCAGAGCACCCAGCCCTTGGGTCTGATCAACACCCCCAGCCAAGGCTCCCCCCATAGTGCAGGCACCAGTCCCACCTGGTTTTTCATGGTTCTTAGGAGGCCTTAAAGACACCCCCCCTCCCGCAGCAGAGCCAGGTCCTCCTCCAATGGGAGTGGCCAGCCCAGAACATGGCTTGGTGGGATTAACTCTGCCTCCACCTACAGATGCCCAGTGCCCAGGCCAGGCTGCCCAATCTCTGCCTGCTTGGCCTCTTCAGAGCAGGTATCCTTCCAGAGGCTCAGTGCCCTGGCCTAGCCCCACCTATCCTGTCCCCATCAGCTCCTGGCCCTGGAAACAGTGAACTCCATGGGCAGGCAGCTCCACCAGGCCACCCTGTCCTGCTGGTGGGAGGGGGCTGTGCTGTTGCCATGGCAACAGGTGAGTGCTGGTTCCCAGGATGAGGGAGGAAGAAAAGCGTTGGATGGAGGGTAGCCCACACCCCTACATCCCCCTCACTTGTAGGTGCTCACACCTGTGATAGCTGACACATGCTTGCATGCACATCATGCCTACAAACACACAGAGCCCCCACCAGCTGGGGCAGTGCAAGAAGAGTGGGGTAGGGGGATTGATTCACCCAGGGGCATGTCCCCTACACGCCCCAGCTGTCCTGCCCTGGCTCCTTCAGGCCATGCTGGACCCTCCTGTCCTCCGAGGGCCTTGTCTTCCCCAGCCCCCAAGCCAATGGCAAGACCTCCTCAGTCAGTCTGTCCAGGTTTCCCCTGGGTCCCCACAGGGCTCCCAGCACTGACCTGGCTATGTCTGACACGCTTGCAGCCTGACCTTGCCTGGGCTCCCTGCGTGGGCCCCTTATGGCCCACCAAGGCCTACGGTTCTGTCCCACCACCCACTGGACGCCGTCTTCTGCTCTCATCCTTGTCCAGGGCCCAGACTTGGCCAGCACCACCAGGGTCAATCCCAGTGGTGCCCAGCACCCCCCAGGTTTCTACTGCAGGAACAGGTGGCCTTGCCAGGACTGGCCACCCTAGTCCCCTCAAGTCCTGGCTCGAATGTACTCCCCTTGCCAGCTATGGCGCCCAGGCCCTGCTGGGAGCTGTGTGGGTTAACCCCAGCCCGAGCCTGCCCCTGCCAGGGATCGGTGAGGGACCCGCAGGCCCTTGCCACCTGCCCTACCCACCTGCCTGGGCTGCCGTCTGTCCCTACGCCCGGCTGTACCTCTCACCTCGTGGGGAGAGGAGCCAGCAAAGCTGGCCGGGATTTTGCAACGATTCACCAAAGGCGTCCTGGGCTGGGAATGCTCTGCAGGGACAGGGATGGCAGCCTGTGTGAACTCTGGCCCAGATGCGCTATCCCAGAAGCTGCTGGACACTAACTCCCTGCCTCAGGGCCAGCCCGTCCTGACCCCTCAGTGTGCTCACCTCTGCCATGGGGGACCGTTTGCCCACCTGCATGAGCAGTGCCCCTGGCCTTGGCAGAAAAACACCCCCAGAAGACAAAGAGGATGCTATGGAGCATCTGGGCCTAAGCCAGGCCCTCGACACAGCCAGATGCCTCCTGTACTCCCTGTGGCACCCCACGCTGTCTGCACTGCAGACTGCGACGATGTTGGGCAAGGTGACATTGGCCCACCTGCCCAGTTGGATCCGTCAACCCAGAGAGCTGTGGTCTTGCTCTCCATCCCGAGCCAGGCCCCTGGAGCCTGCCAGAGTGGCAGGGGCTAGGGCCCAGCAGGTGGGTGAAGGTGGCTCTCTAGACCACGTATCTGGCCTGTAG
The DNA here is from genome assembly GCF_000247695.1 of Heterocephalus glaber. The sequence continues at coordinate 718,141 of NW_004624752.1, forward strand.
TCAGGCCCTGCTGTCCACAGTGTTGGGGTTGGGCCAGATGTAGCCACCTCGTGCAGCCTTGAGTCTCTGTAGTGGGGCCCGTGGGTAGCATCACAGGACTCCCTAGGATAAGGCAGCCTTGAGGGAGCAACATGCATTCCAGCAACTGGGCCACCTCAGGTCCTCCTGGGGCCTGGCAGGTCTACATGGGGCTAAGGGAACAGGTCAGCTTGTCCTTCCCATGGGCACAGCCTCAGCTCCAGGCTGGGGACATTGGGAGGTTCAGGGGGAGAGTCAGGCTTGGGCTTCCTTGGCTGGGGTCCCCGAGGGGCCAGCACCATGCTGTGCCTGCCTTTCCACTGCAGAACTCAGGATCCTGAGGTTCAGACACTCTGGGGAGGTGGCTGGGCTCCACGGCTGGGTCAGAACAGGGAGCCACAGGGAGGAGGGGACGAAAAGCATGTGCAGGCTGGGGGTTGGGGGTCAGGGCTGTAAGGCTTGGAGCCAGCAGAGAGGTCTCCCTGAAGGGCAGGGGCTGGTGGCCTAAGTCCCGGGGGCCTTTGGGGACCTGGGGCCCAAGGCCAGTGGGCTCAATGATACTGAGCTCTGAGGTACTGTGGATGTCCCCAGGGCCAGCTAGTGCTGAACCATCTCTGGATGCTCCCCAGGTGGCCGGGCTCAGCGTGATCTCGGTCTTAGGGACACAAATTCAGTAAGCACTGGCTGCATATCTGCCAGGGCACTCCCATGTACCCCATGTCAGCTTAGAGGACTGCCATCAGGCCTGGTGGTGAGGGAGGGTGGCCTTGGCAGGAATGGGGACTTGGGACAGGACGAGTCCCGTGGGTGGCAGGCAGCTGGCCCTGCTGGGCACTCAGACAAGGGTGTTGCTGCCAGCACATGAACTCTGCCCAGGAACAGGTCAGGGTTGGACACTGTAGGGCAGGACTGTGAAGTGTCAGGCCAACTCCTCTGGCCTTCCCATTCAGCTGTGGAGCACCCACGTACCCAGACACAGTGGGTCTCCTTCAGTGGCTCAGAGACAGACCTTGGGGTGAGGAGCGAGTCCTCCAGGCCTGGGCTCAGTGGGGGTAGTCAGTGGTTCTGAGGGGCAACCATCAGGGCCTGTAGACCTTGGGCTTAGGGAGGAAAGACCAGAATCCGCACCTAGAGGTCCACGGCACTGGAGGCTGCCAGGAGCATGCTCTTGCCTCCCTACTTCCCTGCATGGCTCCCCTCAGGCCAGGCCTTTCTGGTGGGTGGCCACAGAGCTGGTTCCTAGGAGCATCCTTAGGGGTAACCTGGGGCAGGAACAAAGAGGCACAAGGGTCACTTGGATCCCAGGATGCTTCAGGAGCAGAGGGGCTTGGGGACCTGGCCCCGGAAGTGTCTCATAAGAGGATGGCAGCATTCACAGCCCCCTGGCCAGGCTAGATGTGTTTGATGACCCTCAGCTTCGGCCCAAGCAGTCACCCCATCCCAGCCAGAATCCTGCATCTCCTGGGCTGTGCCCACGCAGCCCAGTCTGCTTCCCCAGTTTGTCCTGGGGAAGGGCCAGAGGAGATATGATCCAGAGCTGTGGGTGTCTGGCCTCAAGCCTGAGTCTGGAGGAGTGAGGGGCCCCCTGACCCCAGGGCCTGGGAGGCCTGGAGGGCCTGAGCAGGGCACCCAAGGGGGAGAGGTGGGCTCTTTCCTTATTGCACAGCCACTTCCTGTTCCGGGGAGTGAAGGGGTCTGGGGAGGCTCCAGGCAGCCCAGAAGCAGAGCCAGCCTCTGGTGAAGCTCAGCTCCCCCGAAAGCACACATTCACTCTTGCCTGCCCCCAAGCCGCAGCTTCCTGGAGGAGGTGCTGGTGCCTGGAGCTAGCCTACCCTGACCTGGGGGATGTGGAGACCATCCCATGGCTGGTCAGTCTGGGTCATGGCCTGGTCAGTACGCCTATGTGCACACCTATTCTCAGGTAAGAGCCAGGCCAGGTAGACCTGCAGCCTGAGGCGTGGCTCCAAGAGCTCCTTCCCTTCCCTCAGAGCCCTTAGCCCACCTCCGCCTCCTCGGGCCCAGGCTGGGTGGGCTGGGTGGGCAACAAGCTGCAGCCCTGCCCCCCAACCCAAAGGAAGATCGTGGACCTCACTGAAATGGCCAACGACTGGATACTTGGGGCCTTGCCAGCCTGTCTGTGGTCCATATAGAAAGCTCAGGAGAGATCACCATGCCCGTTCCACCCATACCTCAAGTGGGAGAACTCACAGTGGGTCAGGCAGGCTGTTAGAGGCTCTGGTGGTCCTTCCCTCAAGAATCAGGGTCCACCGAGGATCAGTAGAATAGATTAGAAGGTGCAGAAACAACTCCAGATGCACTCACCCACCTCATCTTTGACAAAGGAGCAGCCTATTTAATAAATGGTGTTGGAAAAACTGGATTTCAACCTGCCAAAGATTAAAACTAGACCCATACCTATCACCATGCACTAAACTAAGATCGAAGTGGATTAAAGATCTGAATATTAAGACAGAAACAGTAAACTTGCTAGAAGATAAGTTAGGTAGAACTCTTGAAGACATTGGCATAGGAAAAGACTTCATGAACAAAACCTCAGCAGCACAGGAACTAGCACCAAAAATCAACAACTGGGATCTCATCTTATTAAAAAGCTTCTCCACAGCAAGAGAAACCACCAACAGAGCTAAGAGACAACCTACAATATGGGAAAAAAATTTTAGCAGCTGTACCTCAGACAAAGGGCTACTATCTAGAATATATGAACTGAAAAAAATCAGACCCCCCAAATTCAAAGACCCAATTCAAAAATGGGCATCTGAAATGAACAGACATTTCTCAGACAAAGAAGTAAAAGCAGCAAACAAATATATGAAAAAATGTTCAACATCACTAGTCATTCGAGAGATGCAGATGAAAACAACCCTGAGATTCCACCTCACCCCAGAAAGAATGGCTGCTATCAAGAAATCAACAACTAACAAATGTGGGCGGGGGTGTGGGGAGAAAGGAACCCTTCTCCATTGTTGGTGGGAGGGCAGACTGGTGCAACCACTGTGTAAGTCAGTGTGGAGATACCTCAAAGAACTAGGACTAGAGGTCCCATTTGACCCAGCCATTCCCCTGCTGGGGATCTTCCCAAAAGAATTAAAAGAATCATACCACAGTGATATATGTGCACCCATGTTCATAATGGCACAGTTTGTAATAGCTAAAGCTTGGAAGCAGCCCAAGTGCCCATCGACTGGAAACTGGATAAAGAAGATGTGGGATTTTTTTTTATAAAATGGAGTACTACTCAGCCATAGAGAATGAGAAACTAGAGACATTTATAGCTAAATGGATGCATATTGAGGCCATACTCTTACGTGAAATAAATAGGACACACATATGTAAATACTGAATAGTTTCTCTAGTGTGAGAAACTGATAGTGTAAACAAGGGTTAAAATGATTAAAATGAATAACTGATAAGTTGAAATAGGAAGAAAAGGCCCAAAAGGGTAGGGGAAGTGGGAGGGAGAGGGGAAAGGAAAGAAGGGAAAGGAAAAATGATGAGAAATGGAAAAAATGGAAACAAAGTCATTGTAAATAGGGAAGGGAGCACAGGGAATAGGGAAAAAATAAGAACCAAGACACAGCATGTACAGGTACAAGCACCCAATGCTAAATGTAAACGTATTGTATACCTAAAATGTACCAATAAAAGAATTTAAGCAGAAAAAAAAAAATCAGGCCCAGCCTGAGCAGAGCTGGAGGGGTGCTGTCCCGGGCAGAGGGGCAGGGCAGGCTAAGCGGAGAAGAGTGAGGGCCAGGAGGCATGGGCGTTCCGGGAGGGACTGAATTTGACCCTCTGGTTCCTGGCAGTCCACAGGAAGGCAGGAGTCTGAGTCACCACAGAGAAATGGAAAGAACGGGAGGAATTCTGTACTTTCGCTCTCCGGCTGGTCTCCCCACCCCCTCAAAATTCCTCTTCCCCCCCGCAGCCAGTCCACCCCTTCCCCTCAGGCCTCTCCGGTTCTCGCTGCCGCTGCCCGCTCTGACCTTGGAGGGTGCCAGGCTGGCCCTGGAGGACCTGCTCTCTGTTCACCACCCACAGGCTCTGTCAAGGCTGCAGCTCAGCCCAGGGCTGTCCCACTGCCTGGGGGAGAGAGGAATGAGCCTTGAGGGCCTCCTGACCGGTGCCCCTCTGAATGTCCCAGCCTGGAGCTTGTACTGCTGGCCTTACACAGGGGCCTTGCTCCAATGAGAGTTGGGGACTTTTAGGGGGCCTGCTGCTTCAGCACCCTTCTGCAGCCCTGCTGAAAGATTTGGGATGGGCAGCGACTCCAAAGCTCCCCACTGGCCTGGTTCATGTCTGGGCAGGGCCCAGAGGAAGGAGGACTCCTAGGAGGATCTGTTGAGGTCCTGTGCAGCCGAGACCTCCTGCCCTTTGGAACTGAGCTGGCCATTTGGACCGACACCCTGTCTCCATCTGTGGGGTGAGGGGCTGGGCATAGGCATCTCTCTACCAGGGAATGGTGGAAAGGTGCTCTAATTTGAGGTTGGGGCTGCCCATGGGAAGTGATCAACTTTCTGCCCCAGCAGGTACCCCGGGCCCAGCCCTACCCTGAGGACCATGTCCTCACCTGGACCACTTCACCCTGTCTCTGACCCGGTCTTTGGGTGCTGAGTCTCAGCCACACCCTCCTTCAGGTGTTCCCAGAGTGGCTCTGCTGACAGCGGTGGGAGGGGAGCTGCTGACTTGTGGTTTCTGGGACGCACCATTTTGGGGTTTCGACCTGGCCCTGGTACCCCTCCCGGGTGGGTGTGTCTGCCCCCGTGCCCAGCCTGTTCTCTGGGCTGGTTCTCTGCTGCAAGATGCGTCCTCGAAGACTTCAGGGAAGGCCAACCTGAACTCAGTCTCTTCCTAAGCCCCTGAGCCCAGCTGAGTTGTGCTGTCTGTCATCACGCAGCCGATCCAGGGCTCTGGAGGACACTGGCACTACCCAGCTCAGGCAGGGTGGGCAGAGCCAGGGCGGGACTGAGGAGCCCAGACTCTCCCTGTCCTCGTGCAGTGTCCTCATCGCCTCAGTGCCGCTGGCCTGTGAAGGCAGCAAGTGCCTGGCTGGGCCTGACTAGCTTCCCACCCAGCCCTCTCTGTGGCTGGGCCTCTAGGGCTCAGACGCCGGTACCTGGTCTGCCACCCCCAGCTGAGCAAACAGCACTGGCAGGTGGCCTTCTGCCCACCATGCTGCCCTGGGGTGCTGCCCATGACGCAGGCTGTGGCCTCTGTCCTGCCTGCCTCCTGGCTGGGCCCGGTCCACTTGTCCACGTGAGCAGGCACTCACACCCACACGCACACACACCCACCCACACACACACACATGCGCGCGCACGCACACATACACACACACGCACATGCAGCTGTATCTGGTCAGACTGGTTCTGCATGCCCTGCAGTGACCTGCTGGGTCACTGTCCTCCCCTCCTCACCCAGCCTATCCTACTGACTCCCAGCCTCGGTTTCTCCCTGGCCAGGCCAGCAGTCCTGTCCACCAAAGCCCTTGTGAGGTAGGCAGGGGATACCTCACATACCCGGGCCTGAGGGCTGCGGAGACACCCAAATCCAGGTGTCCATCGTCCTAGGCCTGTCCGTCGAGGGGCCCTTCCTGCCAGGGGTCCTGCTGTGAGCTCAGATGGTAGGATCTGGAAGGGTTTGCAGATGCTGGTGTGGGGAGCAAGCACAGGGCAGTCACCAGGGTCCCTAGCAGCTCCTGGTGGTGCCAGGGTTCACAGCTGGGCAGCCAGGTTGGCTGGTGAGGAGACATATTCATTAGCCCCTCTGGAAGGGACAGTAGGGTGGCCAGTGTTGCACAAGGGGACCGACGTGTGCAGCCTGGGTGATGGTGGAAGGGCAGTGGTAGCATAGGCTGGGGTGCAGGTGAGTGGACTCAGGGCTGAGGGGTCTTGGGGCATGGGGGGCAGAAGCAGCATAGATAGGGGGCTCAGGTGAGGGCACTGTGGACAGGGGCAGCACAGAGTGGATGGGCAGCAGGGCAGGGCAGCTGAGGACACAACGGGCCCTTGTCCCATGCCAGGCTCCATGCGCCCTGAGCAAACACACGCCCTGTTCCTGCTGCACACCGTGTCCCCAAACAGCTGTGGCTCAGGGCCAGCAGGGAGGGCAGCCCAGGCAGGACACGTGCCGTGATGGACGGCCCTATAGCCTCCACCCATGGCCCTCCCTGCCATGTAGTTCTGGCCTGTGCCCGGGGGAGGGACCTGTGCTCCAGCCTTTCAGTGACACCACCTTCCTGCTACTGTCCCCACCCCCAGCCCTGGGGACCCAGCCTTGGTCTTTCTCTGAACACCCTGCTGTGATGAGCCAGGCTGATCAGGGCCTGGCTCCAGTTCCAGATACCTCCCTTCCTGGCCACCAACCTCTGGGAAGTCGGTGGGTGTGATGGGAAGGCCCTGCTAGGTGTACTGGCCCCACAGAGCTGTCCCCAGGCTGCCCTGGACCTGCCCTCCCACAGTGGCTGCCTGGCAGTCCTGGCCAGGCTCAGGGTCATCAGGGACAGAGATCAGGGACAGGGATAGTGTCCTCCCTCAGGGCCTGGGCTGGGGCCTGGGAGAGAAAGGTTCTCTAGAGCCAGGCTGGAGGGGCCATGGGTTCTTCCCTCTAGAGAATGGGAATGGAGGGGCCAAGGGTTCCACCTTGAGGAGGGGCCTGCAGGCTGAGTGCCTGAGTGATAGCACCAGCTGTGTTCTCTCCACATCCCTGGGCAGAAGGGGGAGCTGACTGTAGGTACTGGTGACAAGCCTGAGACATCTGTCACCAGTGCCCCAAAGTGGGGCCCAAAAGCCTGAGACGGACACCAAGAAGGAATGAAGCAAAGATGTCCCCGAACAGCCCCTACAACACACACTGAGGGACCCTGGGCACTGTGGCCTCATGCAGCCCTGCCAGATGCCGCCAGAGCTCCTGGGGACCTGATGTGGGGGCCACCTGCTGTGGACTCCAGATACAGGCAGCCTCTTGGAGAGGGGATGGCCCCGTCCCCTGGGAGCTCAGCACACTGGCTCCTAGAGCAGCCCTCCATTAGCAGGATGGCCGGTGGCAGAGCTGGGCAGCTTCAGGTCTGGCTAGGAGCCTGGGAGGGCTTCCAGGAGGTCAGGCACTGTCCTGCTGTCCCAGCACCTCCCAAATGCTATGGGGCGGGACAGCATGTGTGTCCCAGCCCCATCACCCTGGCCTCATGGTACTTGGGCCTAAGGCTCAGCACCTGCCTGGCATGGACTCACTTGCCAGCTGGGTCACCCCGAGTCTGGGCCTAGCTGGGAACCAGGCAGGCAGCAAGCAGGTGCAGCTCTGCCTCATTCCAGCAGCCTCAGCTCTGGGCCTGGGGGTGCGGTGGAGGGGCGCATGTGGGGCTGTGTGGTGGGTACTGGACTAAGGGCCCTGAGGAGGGCTGGAGGCCCAGGACACCCACCTAGATGGCGTGGATGGCATGTGGGGCCCGTGGGCACATCCAGGTGTCAAGTCCCAGGCCAGGCTGGGTTTGGAGGGGGCCCCCGCTGTGGAGGGGGTGCCTCTCAGTGGCCCGCTGAAGGGAAAGAGCTCCGTGGTGCACCAGGCCCAGGCACCCTAACAGACAGACCCCATAGGAGGCTGGCAGGCCAGGTGGCACATCTGCAGGAGGAGTGGGTACCTGAAGCCCGATGCACACATGTGTGTGAAATGCTGCGGGCACCAGCACTGTCCATGCTCCCCACAGGCACAGGACACTCACACAGCACACAGCCACTCAGAACCTGGCTGTTTTCAAAACAGGCCGTCAGAGGTCAGGCCCCCGCTCGCCTGTGCCTACCCCTGCCCCAACCCCTCAGTCCACTGAAAACAGCCTGATGGAGCCCAGTCCTGGTGTGCAGTCAGGGTCTGGCCTCACTGAGGTTCAGGTTTCCTCCTCTATAGGTCTGTTGGGACCTAATCCTGGCCCGGCTGGGGTCAGGGAGGCTGGCATCCCAGACCCCAGACATCACTGCCCAGCACCTCGATGCTCTGAAAGCTGGTACAAGCCCTGAGGCCACAGGACAGAAAGTATCTGCAGACCAAGGCACCCCCAGCTTCCTGCCCTCTGGTGGGCAAGGGGCAAGTGGGGTAGGTCTGAGCAGGTGGCCTGGCTTCTTCCTTTCTGGGTGGCCAGGAATGGGGAGGCAGGAGGGCAGGAGAGTGTGGACCGATGGGGTGGCAAGACTTGGGGAGACCTGGAGAGAAGTGGGGCCAGAGCAGAGTTTGGGGACAGGTGGGAGGACATCTAGCTGCATGGGTAGAACTGGAGGGTGCTGAGGGGCGGATCAAGGTGAGCCAAGGGAGGCTGGCTCCCAGTGCCTCCTAGAAAGCCCCAGTCCCAAACTGGGTGTGGTGCACACCTGTGACCCCAGCACTGGGGAGGCTGAGGCAGGAGGATCATGAATTCTAGGCCTGCCTGGCATACAAGGGAAGATCCTGTTTCATAAAGGAAAAAGGAAAGGCAGAGTTCCAGCAAGCGCCTTCGAGCACGGCACCCCTGGGGTGGGGCCTGGGGTGGGGGCACAGCCTGTCTGGATGGTGTTTGGGGAACACATGCTCCCAGGAGCATTCCTTCCAAAATGTGCATGTTAGGGCTGGGGTACTCTGAGGGGCAGAGCATCTGTCTACGTGGGCAAGGCCCTTCTGGGGCCCCACACCTGCTCTGCCTTTGTGGTCCCATCTCTCCTCTCCTCAGGCTTCCCTGGGCTCCAGCTCCCAGGGAAGAAACACACACACACACACACACACACACACATTTTAATGTTTAAATTATTAAATGGATCGTATGTGCAGAAACACACACTGAGCTTGCCCTGCAGTTTAACCTCAGTGAAGACAATATGACATGTCCCCAGGTCCCCAGGCACTGCCTTGCCAGCATCCCAGCACCCCACTGAACCCCAGCCAGACTTTCCTTTATAGGGCACCATTTGGGGTGGACAGGGCCACATCCACGCCAGCCCACGGCTGCCGGCTACTGGGTGGCAAAGCTGTGCATGAGGACAGAAGCCCGGGCGCTCACCCCAAACTCCCTGTGCTCTGCGTCCAGCCTCTGGCCTTGTGGGGCTGCACATGGTGAACAGTCAGGATCCCTCATTCAAAAAGCAGGACAAGTGATGTTATAGGGTTAATATACAGAGGTCTTTCCCTTTCATGTTTCTCAACTTGCAGTGCTACTTGTCACATCATTCAGGGTAAAGGAAAATCAAATGTCAAAGTCATTACCTTGGTTTGACTGTATATTGTGTGAGGCAGATCACAGAGCTTGGGCTCCATGAGGTCGCTGAGATTCCCGGGTTCCCATGTCATGGCCATCAGCATGCAGATTTGCTCCTACCATGGGACTGGAAACCCCTCCACCACGCTAACTGAGCCATTTTATTTTGGCTGTGGTAAAATAAATAACATACCATTTTCCACAAACCATTTTTAAACCTGCACTTCGGTGGCACCGAGTACATGTGCAGGGCCATGCAGCCTTTACCACCAGAGCTTTGCATGTCCTCAGAATGAAATTCTGTCCCCACTGAACAGCTCCTCACTCTCCTCTGTGTCCACCGATGTGATGACTCCCCACCTACATGCAGTGCCACCCCAAGCTCAGGCCTTGCCCTGCCCTCTGGAGGCCATGTCCTGGGTGGCAGTCCCTGCAGGGCTCCACAGTACCCTCCCTGTGCCCTCTGAATGCCCAGCCACGGCTCCAGATGAAGCCCCACCCAGGGCTGAAGAGGGGGGAACCTGCCAGGCTCGGCCAGCGCTGGCTCCTCACAGCACTGTCCTACTGGTGACTTCAGGACTCCACTGCTTGCTTGCTGGGCACCTTGCAGTTTCTGTGGGACTGGGCCCCGAAGTAGGCTGGCTGTGTCCCTCTGCCTAGGGATCCCCTCAAGATGAAGGCCAGGGCTGCCATCTCCTCTGGAGGTCACACACGCACCCCAACAGCTGCTTGGTGCGGTCTGCACTCCATGCAAGGCAGCTCTAATCCAAGGGCATCCCGATTTTCTGGGGCCTGAGAGCAGTGAGGCCTTGGTCAGCCCGAGCCCTGACCCCAGGGCACACAGCTGGGTCCCTGTGGGCGACAGGGTCACTTAGCAGGGGAGCTGACAGCTCAGGATGCCCTCCGCTGGCAGGGCTGCCCTGATGTATGCACACACGCATACACATGCACACATTTACCCTCTTTGTGTCTGGCAGGCAAAGGTGCTGCTCCTCAGGGCTTCTCCTCCAGGAAGCCCCACAGTCAGCACACACGCTCTCCCTTCCAGAGGCTGTAACCTGTAGCAACCCCAGGGTGAGAGAGGGTTCACAGGCTGGGGAGCCCCAAGCTCCCCAGGGACCTTAATTCCTTTTTTTTTTTTTTTGGTACCAGGGATCCAACTCGGGTCCTTGCGCTTGCGAGGCAGGCAGCAGAACCACTGAGCTAAATCCCCAGCCCCTCTTAATTCCTTCTAGACATCCCCAGAGTCCTTCCTGGAGGCCTGGGCTGGGGGCTGCAGCATCCCAGTTCCACTCCAGCTCATGGTGGGAGCACTACAGCCCCAGTGCCTGGCCTTCTAGAACTGGGCATGCCCGGGCCGGCTCAAGGTCTAGCTCATGATTACAGGACCTAGATCATGGACACTGGGTCTGGACTGTGAGTGCTGGCCCCGGCCCTAACCTGTGTAGAGACTGCAGTAGGTGCCCTTCTGAGCAGACCCGGGACCTCCCCCTGCTTCCAGTTCCCCAGGCACAGCCCCAAGCCTTCCGTCACAGGTTCTGTTTGCCTCAGAAGTGGGCGACACCATGTCGAGGTCCAGATTTCCAAACTCACTCCCTGCTCTCCCACCTCGTTCTGCCCCCACCTGGAGCCACCTTCCCACAGCCCACTCAGGCTCAGCAAATCCCACTGGCTCCTTGCTGGGGTAACCTGGAGTCCACCCTCCCCGCTAACATGCTGCTCCAAGACCCTGAGGACCAAGCTTTGCTCCCTGGGATTCCCTCTGCCTCGGTCTCGGCTGTCAGGCAGCTCCCCACGGGGTAAACGCAAGTCCTGCCTATGGAGCAGCCTTGCCCAGACGTATGTGCTGCGCACCCTGGCTGTGCTGTGTCCACCTGCAGCCTTCTAACCCGGTGCCCAGGCTGACAGGCACGGTCCCAAGGAGCCTTGGCTGGAGTAGGGCTGCAATGTCATCTCCCCACCTACCCCCAAGCCCTGCAAAGTCAGACCCCAAAGCACCCAGGCCAAGGGAGTACCCAGCCCAGCTCTAGCGTGCACTGCCTGTGCATTTGGGCAGGCCTCAGTTTCCCTCCACCCCTCGGCCTAGCAGGAGCAGGCTCAGCACCTGAGTGCCCTTCCCCTTGCTTTAGGAGACACTGACTGAGCAGAAGAAAGCACAACAGAAAACTCCAGAAGATGGGCCCCCACCAGCTGAGGAAGTGGAGTGGGGGTCAGCGATGTGGGAGTGTGCGATCAGCAAACAGACCCATGATGTGGCCCCAGGGAAACATATAGCAGGTGCTCAATGGTGCCTGGGGCTGGGTGTGCAGATGGAGGCCCCAGGAACTGTTCACCCACCCTGCCCCTGACTGGCCCTGGACAGCCACTCATACACTTCTATCCCTGCCCAGCAAGGCAGAGGCTGCCTCTGACCCATGGGTCCCGAGCAGTGCGATGTGTGACACCCGTTCAGACTCAGGGGGGGCCTTGGCCGTAGCCCCACACAGCACAGCCGGCCCAGTTCCCTGCAGGGCCAGGCACCCTGTGGCGCCTCACAGCTGGTGTGGCGAGCTGCCCTGGCAGTCGCTCTGGCCCGTGCCTGTTGGGGGCAGGGAGAGTGGCTCTGGCTTTCCCTGTCCCCTGCAGAGGTTGCTGGCACAGGTAGGCACAGGGTGAGTGTTGTCTTGAGGAAGTGGGGGAGCATGCTGCATGTGGCCGTGCTGCGTGAGAGAGCCCCTGGCTGCCCACAGGCTGCCACAATGGGTCCAGCTAGCAAACAGTGAGCAGCATGGGGGCCACAGGTCAGATACTGGACTGGGTAGCAGGGACACAGGGACCACTGTCCTCAGATGGGCAGCAGTGGGGACAGGTTGGCATCCCGGGGGTCCCTGCACTGTGCCAGGAGCACCTGTGAGGTGCATCTGCTGTCAAAGGTTCTCACTCCCTGGTGACTTTAGGGCACTTTTGCCATGGTGACCTGACAGAGGCCACACCCTACTCCTATTTCCTGGCTGGTGTCTGGGCAGGTTCTCAGCGGGTCTTCCTGGGGTCCCTGCTGGCCCATAGTTTCCCAAAAGTGGGCGCTCCAAGAGCACTGCCCAAGTGTGCCCGGGAATCGGGCGCATCCTACAGGCAGAGGCATTCTCCAGGGACCCTCCCTGCCCACCTTGAACATTTATGGACAGCTGTGTCCCCAAGCTGGAAGTCAGGCACCATAATCAGAGGGATGGAGCAAAAAATAGATGGATAGACGATCAGCTGATGGCTGGCAGAGGCTTCAAGAATCGGCGGAAGCCAGGGCGGGAGGCCGGCGGGTGGCCTGGCAGGTCCTGGAAATCCTCACTTCCTGTTTTCCTAACAAAGGACCTCTGTCCCCCCAGGAAGGCCACTGGCTGGCGGCAGCGGACACGCCTTTTCCGTAAACAGGGCTGTTTTCCTTTTTTCCTCTCCACACAATAACAGCAGCCCCAAGCCCCCCCCCGTCCTGTTGCCTGTCACTACCAGCCAGGGAGCCCAGGCCGCTGAGTGGGAAGGGGTCCAGCAGGGCGTCTGTCCTGGGCTGGCAGACTCCCTGGCACCCTGCTAGGATGAGGCCTGAACAGGGTGGGACAGGAATTCAGTCTGCGGGGTGGGGTGGGGTGGGGTGGGGTGGCGGAGGCTGGCCAGCCCTGGTTGCTGGAGTGGGGGATTAGGATGGGTGGCGGTGGGGGGCTGTGATCCTCACAGCCTGACCCAGCAAGGCTCTGGCTGGACCCTGGGAGGGGGCAGCAGGTCCAGGGCCTCCATCTGGGTGGATCACAGGCTGCCCGGGGAGCCCCAGAGAGTGGTGAGCCCGGTGGGCTGCATGGCTTACTTCACGGCAGAAAGCGTGAAGGCCAGGGTGTGCTTCAACGTGCCGGAGCCCTGAGTGGCCTCACAGAAGCAGAAGGGGGACAAAGGATGCCAGGCCAGCCTCGGCAGGACAAGGGCCACCTCCTGGCCACAGGGTCTCGGGGAGCCAACCTGGGGCCATGCAGGGCTGTGAGGATGCAGGACTGGTGTCTGGCCTCTCTGGAGGGCAGATGGGGTGGGAGCCCCCTCCATGTGGCCAGGCCTGGGGGGGCAGGGGCAGGCAGGGTGCCCTACGGGCAGCTCTGAGTTGTCAGCATGCGCGTGTGTGGGTGATTGTGTGCACAGCAGACGCCTGAATGGGCCTGTGTGAGGGGCTGAGGCTATTTATAGCAGCTCCTGCACCAAGAGCGCTATTAATAGTGTGAGGACTTGAATGCACAAAGCCCTCCCTGCCTGGGGTGGGGGCGGCCTCGTGGAGACGCCCCACACTGGCACCAGGCAGCAGACAAGGGTGGCTGTTACTGGGCCACGGCTGAGCAGAGGCACGGTCACCTGGGCAGCAAGGCTAGGGCACCCAGGGGGTGCAATGCTGAGAGAGGGGCCGGCAGGGGGACGGGATGGAGCAGGGTGTGGAGGGCTGAACCCTGGTTCTCAGACCGGGCTGCCCAGACCCCGTGGGTGGGCGGCAGGGCCGTGGCTGTCTGTGGGGTCGCAGAAACCTGCAGCTCCCGCCCCCAAAGGTGTGTCCTTTGGGGAACAGCCTCTGCTTCTGCCGGAAGTGGGAGACCAGGGCCCTGCTGCCCGTGCCACGGCTGGGGCTGTCCCCCTGTTGGCTGGCCCCGGCCCCAGTGCTTTTGCAGCACCGAATTCCCACGGTGGGAAAGAAGACGCCGGCAGGGTGGCAGTGCCAGGGCCGCGTGACCTGGGCTCCGGACGCTGCCGGGGCGGTTATAGTGCTTTCCAAGAAGGTGGCGGCTTCCGCCCCCGACGCTCCCGCGTCGCCACCGTAGCGTTGTCTGTAGCGGGGCTGGAGAAGGGTGGGAGGGACGGGACCGATAGGAGGGGGCGGGCGGGGGTGAGGATGGGGCGGGGCCCGGGAGCTGGGCGTGCCT
>NW_004624752.1:732409-795305 GCF_000247695.1 Heterocephalus glaber
GCGCTCGGGACCGGAGGACACCGGCCCGGATTGGGCCGGACCGGCGCACTCGACCCCATGCCGAGCGCCAGCGGCGACCGCGGTTACCGGGCCTCGCGCCGCACCGAAAAGCAGGTACCAGCTGCTCCAAGCCCGGGGTCCCAGCGCCCTACCGCAGTCCGGCCCCGTCCCGTCCCCGCCCCGCCCCGTCCCCGCCAAGTCCCGCCCCGTCCCGCAGCGCCGCGCCCAGCCCGCGTGCATCCCCGGCCGCGAGTCCCTGGACACCCACCCCCGCGATTCCGGACCCCTCCCCCAAGGCAGAGTACCCCTCCCAGAGTCGCCCTGTCCTCTGCCCCTCAGAACCGCCTCCCTCAGGCAAGAAGGCTTGGGTTCCCCTCCCCAGCGGTGTCACGACTGTCCCTGGTGGTGGGCTGGGAGGGCGGATGAGGAAGCAAACCCGCCCTCCATCCTGCAGCAAACGTGAGATGCTCAGCTCTGAGGAGGACCTTGGCTCGGGTCTTGGGTTTCTGTCCCTGGTCTCCAGTCCCCTTGCTTTGGGCGATCCTGGTGGGCATATCCTGGCGAGAGCGCGTAGAGCGCAGAGTGCCTCCCCTTCCGGCTCCCTAGGCAGAGACCGGAAGGGGCTGGGGCCCTGCAGATCCCCCCAGGGTAACCCCAGACCTAAAGACCTCCCACGGAGTTCCCCGTAAGCGGTCCACTCACTGCCTCTCAGTAGCCTCAAGCTGGGGACCAAGCCTTGGACCCAGGGGACACTTTGGAGGACCCTGCACCGTGACAGTGTGGAGGCATAATCTCGTGGACAGCGTCATCTTGCTGGTAACTCCCTGAGGATAATGAAGAGCGGGATGGAAAGAGACACGAAGAGAGCAGGAATCAGCGGCCACTAGGGGCGTGCTGGCTTGGGCTGCAGGCGGCAGGCAGGGTGCTGGCGCAGAAGAGGGTGCCCCACCTCGAACCGGCTCTGGGTCCACAGTGAGGAGCGAGGCCCAGCCTGTCCTGGCAGGGACATGGGGGCCTGGGACGGGACAAAGGGATTGTTCTTGGAGCCTCAGGACCCCGCAGTGTGACCTGGCAGGAGTGGGGAGCTAGCTGATCACAGAGTCCTCCCCTGAGGTGCAGGGCTTAGTCCCCAAGAGGAAGTGGCCACTGGCCATACAGGACACATGCGTGATACGTTGGGACTAGTTGGCTCCTCAGAGTGGAGAACCCGAGGCAGGGGCCTAGATCAGGAAGCTCCTGGCAAGGGACTGACAGCGTCACTGACAGAGATGGGGGTGGTGGCACAGCTTCTGATTCTCAGTGGCTGCCCTGGGCCCTGCTCCTGTGGGGTGTGGGCAAGGTTAGCGGGTTAGCAGGACGCAGTGTTCCCAGGTGGGCAGCCAACCAGGGAGCCTGACTTGTAGGGGATGTTGAGGTTGCGTGACCGGAAGCCCAGGGTGGTCGTGTGTACAGAGACATCACTCTGCCCAATTTCCAGACCAAGCCGGGGTGCAGACCCAGAGCCCCCGTACTAAAGAGGGGCCCCTGCAAGGAAGAGTTTACTCTGCGACAAGTCCCACAGGAGAGCTGGATGAGTCATGGGTGACTGCGCAGCAGAAAGGACACACGTCTTGCTGACACTGCACGCCAGCATGTGGAGGGCCCCAGGCCCAGGGCTCAGCTGACACTGACATTATGGGTCCCTGTGGGGGCTCACGGGCAGGTGATGGAATCTGGCCAGTGCCACCCACCTGGATGACCTCCTAGTCCCAGTACAGTGGGTACCAGGCCTTGGAAGTCCTATCGGGAAGTCCAGTGCAGGCCTCTACCATGATCCTCACATAGGAAGAAGCTACATGTGTGAAGTTTTGGGCTTGCTGGGTGGGGCCCCTCACATCCCGCTTATCCTGCAGTCAGACCACTATGGAAGGCAGGGAGCAACCTGGGGATGCCAGAGCAAATACCAGCCCAGTCACAGCCAGTTGTGACGTCCACCACAATGGCGGTCCCAGCTCCAGGTGCATGGCAGGAGTGCCCCTTCCCACCCCGAGCTTGGGAGCCCTGGCTCCTGTCCACAGTGTGGGATCCAGGGCTGTGGTCCTTTTCACCCTCTCAGTACGGTGCTGTTCCAGACACCACCCAGGTGCCCGTGTCAGTAACCTGTACTCAGGTCATCTCCCAAGCAGCGGCGTCTTAGCCACTGTTCTCATTGCTGGGACAAAACCCACAGCTGAGAGTAGAGGTTTATTTTGGCTCACATTTGTAGAGGGTTCTGTCCCTGGCTACAACCCTGCAGGTTGAAAGTTGAGTCAGAAACATGGTTCTGGAGAACCCGACACTGGGGGGCCGGGGAGTGAGGCTGAGTGTCGAGCCCAGAGAGGACACCAGGGCTGTGAGCCTGGACTGCCACAGGCTCCAGCCCTTTGGACCGACCTGTCGAAAGTTTAGCAAGCCCAGGGAGGGTCACGGCAGTTGGATGCTGCCTGGGGATGCTGCAGGGTGGCCCTGGCCAGCTGGGGTCAGTGCTGGGATGGGTGGGGAACACCAGCACCTTTAGCAGCCTGGTAATCCCTGTGGAAGAGAAGTGGATGTTTGGGTAGTGGCCTGGACATCTGTCAGGACCCGGGAAAGAAAGATGGGGTACAGGGACTCGGGCCCCGGGAGAGGCTGTAGACGGATGGGTGAATACAAGGGTGGACTTTTGGTTTTTTTCAATACTGGGGATTGAATCCAGGGTGTAATAAGCTACATTCCTAGCCAATTTACAGTAAGTCCCTGACTTATGAAGGAGTTCTGTTCCCGGAGAATTGTTTGTAAGTCAGATTCATTCGTAAGCAGACAAAGTGAGTCTTATACAGTACATCTATGAAAGTTCAAGACTTGAGTGTTTGTAAGTCGGGGACTTACTGTATTTATTTGGAGACAAGGTCTCTCTTAGTTTTCCCTCCTGCCTCAGCCTCCTGAGTAGCTGGGATTATAGGTGAATCCCACTATGCCCCGCCTGTGTGGACATTTTAAATCCCATTTAACACCCACTAGGATGTACCTGCCATGGAAGAGACTTGGCTAGGCAGCCAGGGAGACAGAATGGTTTGCAGGTGGCTCCATCGGACCCCCAGGGGTGTAGCTGGGTCGTGGCCTGGCAGGGCCTGTATACCTGCTGGATGGCAAGGCTGCCCCAGGGTCTCCAGGGTGGGCTCAGGAACCCCCTAGGGAGCCTGGCCACTGCCCAGCCCACCCTTCTGCCCGAGGCTGGCGCTTGGGGCTGGGGTGGGCTGAGCAGTTCCCTTGGCCCTACCTGCTCCCCAGTCTGGACAATCAGTGTCCCCAGGCATCATACCCACCACTGCTGACATCCAATGACTCACAGAACACCTCATCCTGCAGCTCCCACAATGCAGAGTCGGACCACACTCAAAGTGAGGGCAGGGGAAAGCAGTGATCCGGGCACTTCCAGAAGCCCTGGCCCCAGAGGTCCACACAAGGGTCATGGCAAAGAGGCCCTGGCTGGGCCCAGGTCACAGAGGCTGGGGGGAGGTCAAAGCCAAGGCCCCTTCCTCACCTGGCCACAGGATATCCTCCCCTGGGAGCTAGCCCGCAGCAGGGGCACCAGAGTGGCTTTCCACAGAACAGACTTGGCTCACTGGCCTGCTGAAGGTCTGCTAGTGTGGTCCTGCAGTGCCACCTGCTGGCCATGTGCCCTGAGCTGTGGATACCACATTCAAGCAAGCCCCCAGGCCCATGTCCAGCGCTCCAGCCACACCCAGTTGTCTTTTGCTCTGCCAGGTGGGGCCCTGCTGGGGCTGTCACCCCTCCTGCCCTGTCTGCATCCTGTCCACCTCCAGGTGCCAGCCGTGGACCCTCAGGCCCTGGGTCCTCCAGGAGACACCCTCTTGTTTACAGGGAAGTAGAGTGGAACAGGCAAGGGGGTGGGCATCTTTGGGCCTCCGGTGGCATGGGGACCTCTTTCCGGGCACCCAGGGGCTTACACCCTACCTGTACCCTCAGGCCACAGTCCCAGCATGGGGACATAGCACCACCTGGAGGACTCTGGGATCCAGGGATGGCAGGCTGTGGGATCGGCTGCCTGCGTTCAGCCTGGTGACCACTCCTGGGCCGAGACAATGCCTACCAGCACTAGAGCCCCAGGTGCCCTCCTGGGCCCCTCTCTGTGCTCAGTGTGCCCGGCAGTGAGCATCCTCCTGGGGCCCCCAGCATCCCCCTTCCGGGCTCTCTTGCTGTCCTGGCCCCACCCTCACCCTAGGGACCCTGGCTGCCCCAATTCCCATATCTGCCCCTCGTCCAACCACTGCCCACCCCACGTACCATCGTGAGTCCTGGACGTCCCCAACTGCAGGCTGCATCTCTCCTCTGAGGCCCAGGGGCTCAGCCTCTGTCCCCTCACCATGTCCCCCATGCCGTGCTCTGACCCCGACCTCCCTTGGTTGCACATCATGACAGCGACAGCTTGCTGACCATTCCTGCACCCCATGAAGGCCCCCACCCACCCATGCCCTATATCCCCCTGGAGCTGGACAGAGGGGACAGCAGGCTGGGCAGGGGGATGGAGGGTAGACCCGGAGAAGCCAGGGTGACACAGCTGGTAGAGTGGGCATGGCTGTGCCTACTGAGTCCTCAGGCTGGGGCCACCATGCCCTCTGGAGCCATGAGGCCATGTCCTGCCTACAGGGGCTCCAATCCACGGACCCAGAGGCCTGGCCTGCACGGTGTAGGTCATCCTGCCAGGACAGCTGGATGCATGGCCGCCCTTCATGCAACCTTCACAAGGATGAGCTGGGCAGCTGGAGGGACCTGGGAGGTCAGGGCCAGGGTGCTGGGGCTAGAGCAGGTAGAGCCCAGTGCTCTCGGTGGTGGACCAAAGTCCTGGGAGCCAGAGCAGGGCAAGGCCAGCAGACTGCCATGCTGGGCCAGGTGGGTGCTGGGAGCGCCTCAACCCTGTGGCCTGCTTCTCCTTGACTCTTCCTGGCTTATGCTCTTTTCCCTCCCCATGTGAGGGTGCCCATCCTCCCGCCCTCCATGTGGCCCTGGACAGCACAGGGCCAGAAGCCCATGGGCCAGCCTGTCAGTTGGCTCTTCGTTGCTGTAACATGCCTAGATGATCACCCTGCAAAGGAGAAAGGCCTGGAGGATCCTCCCACGATGCTGGCCCTGGCTCTGGCCCTGTGGGGAGGCCATGGCTCCTGGCAGTGGGAAGGACAGGAGTGGGGGCAGCCCCTGGGCCCCAACTCTCCACCTCCAGGGAGCTCTGCCCAAAGCACCCTGGCGGGGAGCAAACTTCACACAGGGCTGTGGGGACAATCTGGCCCACAGCAGTCCCTGAGCACACTCATGATGACCTGACAGCGTGGGGAGGGCAGCAGCAAACACCGGGCTAGGGGCCCTGCTCAGGGACAGTCGGGACCTCTGCAACTCCAGGACAGGTGGACGGCACGATGTCAGAGGCTGACGCTTTTCTTCGTTGCGCTGGGAATTGACCCAGTGCGTTGCCTGGGCTGGATGAAGTGTTCTACTCAGCTACTTCCCGGCCCTTTTTGTTTATGTTGAGATAGGATCCAGCAAGTTGCTCAGGTTGGCCCTGGACTTGTAATCCTCCTGCCTCAGCTCCTGAATGGCTGGGATCTCAGGTGTGCACCGCTACGCAATAACACAGATCCACACATTTTATTCCTACCTTCAATGGTCAATTTTATTATAAAGAACGGTATCAAAATATACGAATCTGTTTAACACCAAGAAATGCAGCTTTTTAAAGGCCAAATGAGAATCAACCATTTCGAAGCAACAGCTGCTCCCTCCAGTCATCCACCTGGAGAAATGGGGGCAACGTCCACAGGGCCCTGTTCCTGCAAGACGCCTTTCTGAATAATTTAAGGTGTGGGTCTGGCTCTGGCTGTGGGTGCAGTCACAAGTCCTCACGGTAGGGTGACTGTGTCGGGTTGTCTCCTGTGGCTTCTGTTTCTGTCAGGAGATATAGGTCACAGAGCGAGACACCAGGCTTTTATGGGGGCCATCATGAGGGACGAAGGGGCTCCTGCCCTGACCTCCAGTTGGCCACGGTCTGGGGACTGTGCCCTGGCTCCCTTTGCACGCAGCAGCCTGCTAAGGCGGCTTCGGGAGGAAATCCCCACAGCCCGGCCCCCATACAGGATGCCCAGGCCTTTCAGAGCCTTGCGTGGCTGCAGTGTGGGCTATCTCCTGACCAAAGGTTAAGCCCCGCTGGGGTGCAGAGCTGTGACCGCACTGGCCAGGGAGGTACCAGGCAACAAGGGCTGCAGCTGTGCCCTGTAGTACTCCTAGGTGTGGAACCACGTCTTAGTCTGGAAGACCTGGTCGTGAGCACTTTGAACCTGGCTTACTCCAACTCTCTGTATTGTAGGCCAGGAGACCGGCACAGGCTGACCCGTTCCCCAGGGGTGCTGAAGTCCTAACCCTGCCACTGTGATTGTGGCACCGTTTGGAAAGTGGGTCTCTGCAGATGATCAGTAGGCACTGGGGATCTGGGGTGGGCCTTGGACTGAGGCCTGCTGGTGTCCTCATGGGAAGGGGAAGTTTGGACAGGGACAGACCCAGGCACGGAAGACCACCTGAGGACAAGCAAGAAATGGCCACAACAGACCCTCCTCCTAGCTTGAGGAGCCAGCCCTTGGACCCCCACCCGGCCCCACTGACTGACACAGACCCTCAGCGAAGCCGCTTGCTCTCCTGCACCCCCTGCACAGACTCTGGCCCCGCAGCAGCTGCAGACCGACACCAGCTCCCCACCTGCTGCCCTTGCTCCTGGCCGTGCAGGGCTCCTTCAGTTGCATCCCAGGGAGCCAGGGCCCCACATCACCATCCTGAGACCCAGACTGTAACTCGTCTTACTTGGGAGTCCCCAAGCCACGCAGCCCTGTCTGGGAACCCTCCTGCCCCCAGGTGCACTCACCGCCCTCGGCCGGCGGCACACACGAGTCTTCTGTCTCTTCGAAGCCGTCAGGACACACGCAGACAAAGCTCCCTGGGGTATTGTAGCAGTTTTCATTCTTCCGCGCACATGGTTGTTCTGCTAGTGAGCATTCATCTATATCTGAGGTAAAATACCCACTTTGAGAGGTTATTTCATTCAGTAGACATACACCACTGACTGAAACCTGTCCACCTAGGACCCATCCGTACAAGAAAGTGCAGGTGACAAGGCAGAGATGGGGCAAGGTTAGGAGGGACTGGGGACCTCGCCCTAGGCCCAAGGCCAGGCTCTCCAGCGCAGGGAGCCCAGTGTGTGCTCAGCAGCACTCAGATGCTCTGTGGAGGTGGCCTTGGGCAGAGGGCTGAAGTCCTGGAGCTGATGGGATGCAGGAGGCTCAGGCATGCGTGGCCCTTCCACAGACACCTGGACAAGGCTGAGTGCCTTCTGCCCCCAGCACCCCTTACCTGCACACTGCCCGCTCTCCTCTGTGTAGCCAGGGACACACTCTTTGCACTTCGCCGGGCCTTTCCCTGTGCACCCTACACAGGTGGAATCACACTCTGGAAACAAAGATAGGAGATGACGTCAGCCTGCCATGTCCTCATGTCAGTGTCTGACACCGCACTCCTGGCTGGGAATTTGGGTTTTCTCCTTGTGAGTCACCACAGTGACTTTCTAAGAATCACCTCTGTCTCTGTCCTAGCTGTGCTGCCAGAGAAGAGATACAGAAGACTTTGGGAGACGCACTTGGGAGAACCCTCGAAGTGGAACTTGGCTCTGGCCTGTGACGGGGCTGGCTTATTCCCTGGGAGCTTCATGAGAGTAATCAGGTGGGGACCCTCATGAGTCTCCTATGTCCCCTGTCAAGGACATTGCTGCTGAAATCCCTGCTGCTGCGACTCTGAAGTGGTACAACCGCCCAGGGGACGATATGACCCTCAACACATGTTCCCTGGGCTCGGCTATTTGAAAGGTGGAGTTTTACCTAGGAGGATACTGCAAGTTTAGTAGGCTGGGGATACCACTATGGATTAAATGTCCAATAGACTAGCATGCGTCACACTCACTAGTGTGAAGCATAAAGATTTTTTTGCAACTAGTACCTACTATTTCTGCCACGTTAAATGTTTTAAAAACAGAATGTTCTGAAGTTAGGCCAAGAAGTCACAGACATTTAGGAAGAGAGAGCCCTGGCTGGGCCCAGCCAGGACGAGTGTCCCCGCACCCGGGCTACCTTCACAGGTGTAGGAGCCGGCAACATTCTCACAGTACTGGGTGTCACTGCAGGGAGGCGCGTCTGCTGCACACTCGTCCACATCTGGAACAGAACAGCACAGCAGCGTAGGCCCAGCTGGCGGAGGAAGCCTCAAGAACAGCCCCGGAAGGGCGGGGTGGGGGCGACTGGGATGGAAGGCCAGCGTGTGAACACCCACCCCGGGCCTCTCGCTCGCCTGACTCGAGCTGTGCAGCCCGATGGGGCCGAGCGCCTAATTCGCCTAAGCCCAAAGAGCTGCTGAGGTGTGAAACCAAAAGCCACACCCAGGGAGGGAAGAGGGCAGCCCACTGGCGGGCACCTGCACTGTCCAAGGTGGACAGGACGGGCTTTGCAGCCCCCGTGCTCAGACAGAGGAGCACAGTGACAGACAGCACAGAAGCAGGGGGTGGCCACAGGGGTGGGGCGTGGGCGGTGAATGCCACAAACAAGGCCATGGCTGGGCCTATGCGACCCTGCACCACAGTGTGGACCCCAGAGCCAGCCCAGTTAGGGGTGATGCCTCTTCCAGGCTGAAGGCCCAGTGCCAGGCACAGAGCAACCCAGAGCTGCGGGAAGCCAGGAGTCAGGGTGGCCACACCCACAGGGATGCTTGACAACACCAGAGTTGCCTTCCCACAGCCAGTGCCCCTCACCCACGCAGGCGTCCTTTATGCGCACCCAGCCGGCTTCACAATTGCTGCAATCCCTGTTGGTTGGGCCCAAGCACGTCCTGCAGGACTCGTCACAGGCTAGAAGGCAAAGGTGAATGTGTTAGGGACATCCTTAGAGTGTGTGGGTCCATTCTCAGGCACCCATGCAGAGGAGAGCTCATGGTAGGAACTCAAGTTCAGCAGGGGAATAAAACATGAGAACAGAAAAGAATAGCAAGATCAGCTCAATAGAGAAGCGTCTTCTGAGGCTCAGAACACTTACAGGCTTTGGAGAACCATCACCTGGGGCTTCGTGCTGTGACCCTTGAAACGCTCAGCTTGCCATAGGACTCCAGGAGTTTTTACAGCTTGGAGAAGGCTCCCCAGACCCTGGGGCCCACACTGGCTGGGACTCATTCCCATCACTGACCCCCATGTGCAAATATGCCACACCCACTGCTGAGAGGCAGAAGGACAGAGCAGGAACAAGATCTGGAGAGGGGCCTGGCCTGATTGCAGAGCCATCGGGCAGGCAGAGCTCTAAGCAAGCAGTCAACACACACAGCTTCTTGGTGAGCCAATGAGAACAAAGGCGGATGCACTGTGCGCAGCTCTGATGGCATGAGCAGCAGCAGTGGCATCCCATCAGCATGACAGCTTTCTCAGGAGGGGCTGTGTGGGTCCAGGTCAGCAGTGGCCCACCAAGGGGCCTTCTGTTCCCATGTGTGTCTCCTGCTGGCTCAGTACACCTCTGCTCCCTCTAAGCCTCATCTGAGTGGCTTACCCCTGCCTCTGCACTCTGCCTGTCCCATGGACACTTAGCAGGGCTTTCGAGGGACCATCTGTCCTGTGGGGACAGCAAGCCTTTAGCCAGAACACTGTGGATAGTCAATGGAGTGCAGCCCACATTAGGTGTCAGGTGCAAGAACCAAGGGTAGCTAGTGCAGGGTGACAGAACCTGCCAGTCAATGGGTT
Source organism: Heterocephalus glaber (assembly GCF_000247695.1). Next base: position 742,236 of record NW_004624752.1, read on the forward strand.
GAGCTCTTAGTTCTTCCCAGAAGGCTGGAAGGGGCATGTAGTTTCCTCCTGGAACTGGTTGTTCAGGGATGTCTTCGCCACACCTTCAGGCCTCTATGCTCTGTGGGAACCTGGGCTGAGAGTCAACAGGTGTCCTGCTCCCACCTATGCAGCCCACCCCAGCCCAGGGCCACCCCTACCTGTACAGGTGCTGTGGGTTTCGGTCTTCAGTGACTGGAAGTAGCCATCTATACAGTCAGTGCACAGTGTTCCCTTGTAGCCTGTGTGACACTGGCAGGACCCATCCCCCTGTCTGCTGCCATCTCCATTGCAGTGGCCGTTCCCGCTGCAGGGCCTCTCGGATCCACCTTGGCATGCTGGAGGGGCACAAACCTGTGCTCAAGGAATGCCTGGGGTGGCTGTTTGGGCCTCTCCCTAAGATCCAAGCCCTGCATCACCCTGAAGAGACTACTAGCCTGTTGAGGGCATCAGAGGACAGTGGCTCCAGGGCCTCCAGAGCCAAGGTGGGGTCACCTATGTGGAAGTGAGCCAAGACCCCCAACATAGCCACTAAGTGTGGATTTGGGCAGCCTTACTCAAAGCTGGGAAAGGATGCTTATGCGTCTAGCGTGGGGGACTACACAGCTGGGGGAAGAGGAAGGTAGGACAGCCCGTACAGGGGCTGAACTTGAAACTCCTGCCACTTGTCCCAGCCTGGCCAATAGTGGCTTCTCCAACTCCCAAGAGTAAGCCCAGCTCCACCTCAGCACACAGAAGCACCTGCCAGGCCCCATTCCAAGCCCTCTCCAAGCGAGTCTTTGCTGCCCAGGTGGGTTCCTGTGTGACCTCCATATTAAATGTGTGTTGAAACTTGACTTCAGTTCTCCAGCCTAGGGAGAATCTCCTTCAAAATCAAGTCAGAGAACATCTACAGTCTGGGTACAGGTGCCGCACAGCACCAGGGTAGGAACTCTTGCCTATTTTATAGAAGAGGCAGGGCCCCAGAAGCTGATGCAGCTCAGGTCCCCTCTGTGCATTTAAATCTCTGGGAATCACAGAAGAATAAAAAGAACAAAGACTTGAGATCTGCTCAAGGAAAAAACTTACCACGACAGTCTGGCCCGTAGGTCCCTGGAGAACAGCACACTTCCAGAGTCTGTACACAGAACCACTCAAATAGGTCCGGGTGTTCCTTCTTCCTGAGAATGTGACACTGTTGTTAGATCTCAGGTGGCAAACGTGCTGTATAATGAAACTTATCCCTGTAGGATAAGTTCCAAGACCCTCAGTGGGTACTCATACCAAAACCTCTATGTACTATGCTTTCACCTACATATCCATACTTGTGACAAAATTTAACTTATAAATTAGGCACAGTAAGACAGTAACTAATAGTAAAATAACAAATGTAATAAGTGTTGTACTAAAACTTATGTAAAACCTGTGGATTGCTTGACTCTGAAATTCTCCAAGTGATATCTTTAGACTGAGGTTGGCGGTGGGAACTGAGCCACCCTACAGGCTAGGACACTTGTACATGCTCTGTGGGTGTTCGAGTGGGGGCACGGGCCCTTCTAGCCAGCTTCCTAGCATGGCAGCCTTCGCAGTTGAGATGGGACAGTGATGCGGAGTGTGCCACTGTTTCTGTAACTTCTCTGAGGCGATCGAAAAGCTGTCAGTCTGGCCCGGGACTCACAGCTGCAGCCACCAGCCCTCTAGGTGCTCCTCCTGCTGTTCCAGCAGCTGGTTACACTCGAAGTCACTGCTCTCGCACAAGCCCTCCATGATCTCCAGGAGCCGGATCTCGCTGAAACACAGCCCGCCAGGACCCGGAGGGTTGTTTTACAGATATGCCACGGCCACAGGAACTCAGCCCATTTTAGTGAGGGAAACTGGGACCTGAATCCACACATCAAACGGGGACCTGGGAGGTGTCTAGGGGGCTGGGCTCCAGGGAAAGAGGGAAGGGGCAGCCCAGGGATGGGATGGGTGCTTCACTTGGCCTTTTCAAAAGGTCACCCTGTGTGGGTGTTGAGAAGTGGGAGTAGGAACGCCGAGGACGCCGCTAAGCCAGTGCGGGGCCAGCTCAGCAGACCCAGGCCAATGGCACAGGGAAACAGGGGCAGGTGAGGCTGGGGACCCTGTGTGACTGTCCTCAGGACAGGACCCTGGGATACCTGGCGGCCAGCCCAAAGCCAGGTGCCTCAGGCACCCACCTGAACTCATACTTGGACAGCGTCTTCTCCTCCCAGGCTGTGTTGCCGCCGCCGAAGTTCTTCTTGGCCGTGTTGGCCATGCCCTGTGGAGAAGGTGGCACCGGCTTCCTGCGCGCCCGGGTCCTGGACCCAAAACGCGACCCCCGCCTTCCTCAGTGACCCCAGCTTTGTCGTCCTCGAGGCTCCGACCCCCGAGGCCCCAGCCTTGCCCTGCGTCCCCGGCCCACCTGTTTGAACTTGTCCACCAAGGTCCGACACCGCTGGCAGGGCGTTGTCTTCCGGGCAGTGCCGAGCGCGGGCCGCAGCACAAGCAGCAGCAGCAGCAGAAGCAGCAATAGACAGAGCACGGCGGAGGGTGGGGGGCGCATGGCGGGCAAGCGACCAGCAGCTCAGGGCGACTGACAGCTCCGCCTCCGCCCACCCGGCCCGCGCCGGCAGTTCCCGGGGCTACTAGACTACACCGCCGAGTCCCCGCCCAGCCCACAGCCCGCCCGACTCCATTGGCCGGGAGGATCCGCCCCGTCCCGATGTAGCCCAATCCGTACTCGCCACGAGCGGCGACCAATGGGGAGGCCCCGGGTCAGCATCCTGCGGGAGGGGAACCGGCCGCGGAATCCAAGCCCATCCTCATGCCCCGCCCCTCGCACGCGTAGGCCGTGGCGCCCATTTTTACTCCGGGGTAGGAGGGCGCGTCATCGCGGCTGCAGCAGGGCTGTGGTGGCCATGTTAGAGTTGGGCAAGGGCTTCACCTCCGTGCCCTGTTTCCGTCGTCTCGCTTCCGGCAGAGCGCAGCTGGGGCGATCAAACTAACTGACGGCGTCGGGGGCGGGAGAGGTCAGCGCGCGCCGCGAAGGCTGGACTCTCAAGGGCAAGGACGAGGTTCGGGCTTTTGGGGCGGGCGGCGGAGGCACGGAGCCGGTGTTGGCCGCAGCATTTCTCGGGCCTTATCACGCGTGACGGCCGCCGGCCTCCTCACCTGGGCGCTGATTTCTACCTGAGACTTGGCTTCTCGCTGGGGCGCCGGGCTCCTCACCTGGGGGGTTGGACCGCTCACCTGGGAACGGACCGGCACCTGGGTACATGAGTTCTGCACCTGCGATCGTGCAGCGTCTCTAGGAGCCCTGGAATCTGCAATTCCAGGTGTGCCTGAGGTGATGGGCACTCACTGACCCAGCTAGTTTAAATGAGGAAAAATAAAAGTGTGTGTTATCTGGATTTTAAAGAATTCTTGTTGGCGATGTAGGGAAGAATAATCAGAAGAAGTACAAACAACTCAATTTTATATGGTCTTTAGTTGACCACAATTTAAGTTTGCACCAGGTCGTTTCTGTTCTCAGCCGAGAGACCAGTAATTTGTACGTGTGAGCTGATCAATTTTAGTGGAGGCCTGGGAATCCAAATTGATAGGGGAAAAGGGCCTTAGAAGGCCATTTCCTAATCTGAGATGTTGTCACTCTAGAAGTCGCAGTCGTTAAGAGTGGCCTGAGCCTGTTTGAACCTGTGGATACACCCAAGGCACCTGCCGCTTCAGATTAACAGGGCTGCCAAGCAGGGCACCAGCTCTCCCCCGGGAGGCTCGATGGTCCGTGGTATTTTGCCTTTGCCATGTCATGCTCTGGGTTGAGCTTTCTTACCCTAGGTCTTTTGGTGCCTTTGAAACTCAGAGGCAAGCACGACCCTCTCTGGGGGAGGGTCAGGGTGGGTTCTGCAGGGAGCATTTTGCCCCACAGCTTGGATTTACCTTGCAGGGCCCCTGCTGGGCTTCAGTTCCTCCACAGCTGTGTTGGAGGTGTGGCATGAGTGCTTCCTATTTCTGTACCTTTTCTTTTTTCCTGCCAGTGGGAGGAATGGAGAGAGTATCTCATGTGAGTGTTCTGTGGCCTCTGGATTCATTGTGTGAGGAGGTCTCCGCTCCAGAGGTTTTATTGAATTTCTTCTCCAGCTGGTTTGTTGAGTGGCCACTGCGCTGGCAGCCAGCCCTGCCCCAGGATGTCATCCATCTGCCACTGGGCTGGTCCCTCGAGAAGGCCCAGCATCTGTCCTTAGTGCTCAGGTGATGGTGGTGGGAAAAATGGTCGACACCCTGCCCGCATGGAGCTTAAAAGAGGGGGACAAATAGACTACAGTGCCTTCCTCTATCCAGGGCACAGCATTTCCAACTGGCTGTTAGATTTTTTCTTTTACATTTTTATATTTGGAAATGGAAAAAAAGTTACATCATTCTAACAGGAACTGCTTGCCATTTTGTCACCCTAAAATTCTTAAGGCCCCTTTTTCCCTTTGCCCACCCGTATCGTGTGGGATCTCTGGTCCTTCTGGTCTGCTCTGTTCCTCACTTTCACGATCTGCTGCTTGCTGATGATGGTGTAACTCTGATTATGAAGTGGCTTTAATAGACAGTGCCAAGACTCCCCTCCTTGGCTTCTGATCCTTCTGGTTTTGACAATAAAATCAGACCTATTTTGGAACAACTCAGAGACATGCAGCTGCATTTGCTCCCCATGTCTTCCGTGTGCTGCCACTGGGTCTCATGGGTTCTCAGGAAGCTCCCTGCCAGGGCTCCCCAAGGTCATCCACTTCCAGCAGCATGTGTTTCATTTTGGGAAAGCCTTCCAGGCTCTCCCAGGCCCCCAGGTGAAGTTCTGCAGCATCCACACCCCCTGCTGTCCCTGGGAGTGAGGGCTCTGTGGCTGCCCTGCGCCCTGTGTCCCTGGCAGCTGTGCCTCTCTTGCCTTCCAGGTGTGTCCCTTCCACTCCATGTCTTGTGGCTTGTTCAGGAGGCCAGGTGGGTTTGGCCTGATTCCTGAAATTGACCTGCTGAAGGGCAGGGGTGTGTCACTACTCTCCTCGGTCGGGCGTAGTGCTGGTTCTGTGGCTGGCATCTCCAGGAGATCTGAGAGCTGCCTAGGACTGCAGGCTTCTCCACCCTTACTTTTCTTTCAGCTTTCTGTTTTGACAGTGTTCAGGACCACAGGAGTCAGGAGACTAGCAGGGGACTGTGGGACCCTGCCCCAGACTGCACAGACATAAAGGCTTCTGAGACCCAGGAGCCCTACTCTTTGTTTCAGGCTAGTGGTGCTGACGGCTGTTCTGGGAAGGCACTTGCTGGCGCAGCTCCCATGTCTGGGAAAAAGCCGTCATGCAGGCAGCCCGTATTGCCACTGCTGGGGCTGTTGGTCACCACTGCCGCTGTCCACCTTGTCGCCTGTCCTTACACCAAGGTGGAGGAGAGCTTCAATCTGCAGGCCACACACGACCTGCTCTTCCACCAGCTGGAGGTGGATGAGGTGAGGCCACTACCCCTTGGGAGAGGGTCTTGGTTTTCCCGAAGGCCTCTTGCTGACATTCCTGTCCTTGCCTCTTTTACAGTATGACCACCATGAGTTCCCTGGTGTTGTCCCCAGGACGTTCCTTGGGCCACTGTTGCTGGCGGTGTTCTCCAGCCCTATGGTGTATGTGCTTTCACTGTTGGAAGTGTCCAAGTTTTACTCCCAGCTGATAGGTAAGGGGGTCTTCAAATGAGGGGAGCATGGTGGCATTATCACACAATTTCAGTCCACTGGATAAGCGTCTTCTCATTTGGGGTTGTATGCCTCACCCTTGGCCCACATTGTCACATGTCTGGTGGTCAGACCCAGATGTGCAAGCACACGCACTGTGCACTGGGGTGAGGCGGCTTCCTGCAGGGACTCCAGAGCCTTTGCTTTAGGGACAGCATACCTGCATTGAGCACACACAGACAGGCCTCGCGTCCTGGACACCATCACCTTGGCCTGGTTGTAGATTCTTCTGGTCCTCTCTGTGTCTGTCTGAGAGCTTCTTAAAAATTTTAGTTGAGACATGATATCAGTACTCCGGTCCAGTATAATTCCACACATGCTTATGGACTGTAATGACCATATCGGGGAAATGAGCACTTCCGTCTCTCCCAGTGTTTATTACTTCTGTGTGTGGGGAACCTGTTTTCCTTTTTTCTTGGGTTTTCGAGGCAGGGTCTCACTGTGTAGCCCAGGCTGGGAGCTTCAACTCACAGCCCCCAAGTGCTGGGATTACAGGCGTGCACCACTGTGTCCAGCCAGTATATGTGAGGAGCCTTGTGGCCTCTTGGGTTACTTTGAAATACGTCATACGCTGGTGATGGTCACTGCCTGTGGTGGGGACCCCCGCGGCCCATGCCTCTGCTCGAATCGCATTTGATGCTCATACTTTTCCAAACCACATTGAGAACATTTCTGTGCATGTTGTTCTGCAGCTGGACTTGTTTTTAGTCAGCAGTTATCATTTTCCCATTTTTGTAAGTTTTTAATGCTTATAATACAGACTGTTTCAGTTTTCCCCTACTGACCCAAACTTGTTCCCGCACCTGGTTTGTCCAGCCTGTGGGGAGAGCTTTGGAAAGTGGGGGTTCCTGGAGACACAGCCCCCTCCTTGGAGGGCAGCTTAGGATGTGGCGATCACACCACATGGGTCACCAGCGGGCCCTGCTGTGGTGCGGAGGTGTCAGGAGCCCAGTAGGGGCTGGGGCCACGTTGGGGCAGAAGGTCTGCAGGTGCCCAGTGTCTGGGTGCACCTACCCCAGGGCTGCTGCAGGTTCCAGGGGGCCTTTGAGTTGCTGTCTTGTCTGCCACAGCCTCAGTGTGCTGTCTTTGTTTCTTTGTTTAGTCAGAGGAGTGCTCGGGTTGGGCATGATCTGGGGACTGTGGACATTACAAAGAGAAGTGAGACGGCAGTTTGGGGCCACGGTGGCCACTATGTTCTGCTGGGTGACAGCCACACAGTTCCACCTGATGTTCTACTGCACGAGGACGCTGCCCAATGTGCTGGCACTGGTGGTGGGTACGTTGTGGTGGCTGGGTCCACAGACGCGGCTTCCCATGCGTGAGCATACATCTCCCTGCAGCAGCTAGGCGTGGGCTGCCTGGGGGCCCAGTCTGGGATCCCTGTGCTCAGGGAGGGTTCCTGAGTGCCCTAGAGTGGGAAGCAGCTTGAGTTAAAGGACCCCTCCCCCCATGGCACTCTTGGGTAGGCCGGGCCTGCTGACCCCTGCCTGCTGTCTTGCAGTGCTGCCAGCCCTGGTGGCCTGGCTGCGGCACCGGTGGGCCTGCTTCATCTGGCTCTCCGCGCTGGCCATCATTGTCTTCAGGGCCGAGCTGAGCCTGCTGTTGGGCCTCCTGCTGCTGCTGCCCTTGTTCCGACGGTGGCTGTCTGTGGCTACCCTGCTCCGCCATGCTGTGCCTGCAGGGCTCCTCTGTCTAGGTAAGTCGGCATCCCTGGGTGGAGCTAAGTGGATTGTGTTTTGCCTTGTTTGACAAAGACAAATTTGGCTTTTTTTTTTAAAAAAAGGTTAAATACTTTAACTTTTTTTTTTGGTACCAGGGATCGAACTCAGATCCTTGCTCTTGCAAGGCAGGCGGTGGAACCACTGAGCTAAATCCCTGGCTCCTAAATACTTTAACTTTTAAAATGTCTCAGTCTGGCTCTGCCTCAGCTGTACTCGGCAGCGGCTCCCATGGTTGCTCCCCACCTGTAGCCCCAGAGCCCCTTGAGCTGTGGCCAGGCAGGGGTGACCTTGGGAGCAGGTTGCTCACTCAGGAAGCACTGTCCCCAGTGCAGTCAGCTCCCTGTATGTGAAGTGGCTCAGTGTGTGTACCTTGTAGGCTGCTTCGTGGGTGCCAGTGTCCAGTGGTGCAGAACTTGGGTCCAAGCCAGAGCTTCCTAGGTGTCTGTATCCATTCTGAGGAAGGTTTCGTTCTGTCATCAGGACTGACGGTTGCTGTGGACTCCTATTTCTGGAGACACCTCGTGTGGCCAGAAGGGAAGGTGCTGTGGTACAACACGGTCCTGAACAGGAGTTCCAACTGGGGTGTATCCTTCCAGCCTCCGTCCCACCTGGGAGGCCCTGGGGGAGCAGGGCAGCTGCGCGAGGGCCAGGACCCTCACCCTTTCCTGCTGCTCCTGGGGTGCCGCTGGGGTGGGGGCCGTCTGGCCTCCAGCGGCTGATCCTGTGGAAACACCCGTGCACAGCGACCCTCCTTAACCCACCCCACAGACCTCCCCAGTCCTGTGGTATTTCTATTCGGCCCTGCCCCGTGGCCTGGGCTGCAGCTTCCTCTTCGTGCCCCTGGGCGCCATGGACCGAAGGACCCATGCGCTGACGCTGGTGTCCCTGGGCTTTGTTGCTCTATACTCGCTCCTCCCGCACAAGGAGCTGCGCTTTATCATCTATGCCTTCCCGGCGCTCAATGTTGTGGCTGCCAGGGGTTGCTCCTACCTGTGAGTGCTCTGTGGGGAGCACACACTTGTATTTCCTTTCTCTTTCTTAAAGCTGAGGGTGGAACCTAGGGCCTTCTGCATTAGGGAAGCACTCACCCCTGAGCCGCCCAGCCTGACACTTGTTTTCAGGCTCTGCTCATCTACGATGGGGGTGGAGTTTATGGTGAACATGGGAGTGTGGTATGGCTACTGTGCTCCTCCTGCACCATGGCACCTGCCTGGAGTGGGTCTCTGGCAGGTCTCTGCTAGTCACTAGCTGCCAGTCTCTTCCTGTCCACACCGTACTTTGCCAGATCCAGGGCTGGTCCCTGCCTAAGAGTTCCAGCTAGTGGCACTGGTCGTGGAGTTGGGACTCAGACGGGCTGCATATCTGTCAGCTGATTGGTCAGGTGGAAAGCCCAGGTCGGGTGACTGCCTCTATAGGTGGACCTAGTGGAAGGGAGGTGAGGAGGCCCTGCTGGCTCTGGGGGCCGGGGAGTGAGGCCAGGCGAGGGTAGGGCTGCTGGGGGCTGAGCTTTCCATGTGGCCTCTGTGCTCACGGTGCTGCCGGCTGCCTGGAGCTGGAGCTCGCAGTGCCTGTTTCCTCATGAGGACTGGAGAAGATCTGGCCAAGGCGGCCAGCTACGGCTACGTCCAGGACTCACCAGCTTGGTGGGAACAGTGGCAGAGCAGGGGTCCCAGGGCCTGGCCAGCTCCAGGTATTGGTGCCTGAGAGGCACAGAGGCCTCGCTCTGGGGTGGGGGTGGGGGCTGTGATGCAGCCCCTGGATGGAGCACTGTGTCACAGGCAGTGGGTGCCCACCTGCCTGCGGGTTCCTGCCCCACCCCAACACCCACGAGTGGGGCCGACACCTCTGAGAAACCTGCCCTCCACTATCCAGTCTGCCTTCAGCACGGCCTTTACTTTTTCACCTTGGCTGCCTTCTGTCTCAGGCTGGCTCAGAGCTCCAGGGAGGGTGTAGAGCCTAATCTGCATCCTGGGGAGGTCGGGGTGGAGGAGATAGAATGGCTGGATGGCTTCTGTGCCATTGTGGACCTTGCACCAGGGCCAGGATCAGTGTGAACTGGACTCAAAGCTTGTCCAGATCAGGAGGCAGGGGACTTGAAGGTGTGCAGTGAGTGGTTGGAGAGCAGACTTCTAAGAGATGTCTGCCAAGGAGGTGAGCTGTCCCTGAGGGGTTCTGGGGGGCCTGAGCCAGCTCTGGGGTGCAGGTTTGTACTCTACGGGCAGCGAGTGGCTCCATAGTCACTGCTGGGCTTAGGACCTCCACCCTTTCCTGGCACCAGCAGTAGTTCCCACACCCCTGAGGGCGCTCAGGATGGCTTCACCCCAGGGTATAGCCTGAAGTTTGTTTTCCTCCCTGGTTGGGGTACAGGTGGGCCATCTCTGGAAGAAACTGGGTGTGCTTGGTAGAGGACTCTGCTGGCGAGCTTTTCTGTTAAGGGCCAGAGAGCAAACATTCCCATCTTGGTGGGCCACCCAGTCTGTGTCATGGTTCCTAACTGCCACCTTAACTGAACACCAGGCACAGGTGATTGGTGGTAAAAGCACAGGCAGCGTATGTCCCTCGAAGCTCTGTGTCAACCCGTAAACTGAGGCAGAAACCAAGAAACGGGTATTTGGCTGATCTGAGCTGTAGCTGGACGACATGGTTCCAGCTGAAACGGTTCCTACTCTGGGTATAGCCTACAGGAGCAGGCGAACCCTTGGCTGACACCAGCAGGTGCTGGGCCGGGGCCCCTGGGCCAGGATTCCTGGTTGGCATAGGCTGGCAGGTGACGTGATGATACAGTGAAGCGGTTCTCAGAGACGAGCAGGAAGGACAGAACAGGGACCCTCTGGGGCTGGGAGGGCGATGCCCTGGTGGCTGGCAGAGGGTGCAGCTCTGATCAGTAACTGTAGGGTATGCCTGGCCTGAGGGCCCACATTGGGAGGCAGTGAAGTTGAAGCTCCTCACTCCTCTCGGCCCGGCATCCTGGGCCCTCCCATCTGCTCTTGGATTTTAATTTTTCCACTAGACCCTGGCAGTAGCCAGGCCTCCAACCTGAGCTGTAATCCAGGAGTCTTTGAAAACTTAAGTTTCAAATGGGTATCTTGGGTGGAACTTCACAGAGTTCTTAAGGAACTATTTTAACCACTTTTGTTGAGAAATGTGTAATTTGACGATTAATTTGGTGAGGTTGAAAGCAGGCCGTGTGCCTAGTGGCCCATTTCCTGGATACCTTCAGATGCTTGCATTTCCTGGCCGCTGTATTGAACATGCCCATTGTTTTTCAGTCTGAATAATTATAAAAAGTCTTGGCTGTACAAGGTGGGGACTCTGCTTGTGATTGGACACCTGGTGGTGAATGCTGCCTACACAGCCACATCCCTCTACGTGTCCCACTTCAACTACCCTGGTGGTGTGGCGATGCAGCGGCTGCATGAGCTGGTGCCCCCTGGGACAGGTCAGTGCTGGTGTGGCCTGGGGACAACCGTGGGCCAGTTGGGCACAGGGCTGACCCTGTGTGTTTCCTAGACGTCCTCCTGCACATCGATGTGGCTGCCGCACAGACAGGGGTGTCTCGGTTCCTGCAGGTCAATGGCGCCTGGAGGTATGTGTCCACAGTGACATGGGTGCCCTCGGGGATGCCCCGTGGGGCAGATGGGCAAAGATGGCCCCACACAGAGGGGCTTGCTCTCCCCAGGTATGACAAGAGGGAAGACCTGTTGCCAGGCGCAGTGGGCATGTTGGCTTACACCCATGTCCTCATGGAGGCTGTGCCCGAGCACCTGGCCCTCTACAGAGACACTCACCGGGTCCTGGCCAGCATCTTGGGTACCACTGGTGTGAGTCTGAACCTCACCAAACTGCCTCCATTAGACATCAACCTGCAGACGAAGTTGGTGCTTCTGGAGCGACTTCTCAGAAGATCTTGAAGGCCAGGCCCCGGTTGGGTTGGTGGGGAGCGAGGGCAGGGGCTGGGCCTTATTGGTGCCCAGAGCCACTCCCAAGGACTCCGTGGCCCCATACACCTTCCACCTGCCAGTAAGGTGGGCAACAGGGTCATTTATCGCCAAGACCAGGCATCATTCATGTCTAAGAGGGGACAGAGGGCCAGGCTAGGACTGTGCTAGGTGCCCAGCTGTGCAGTGGCCCCAGGGAATGCAGGACCTCAGCACCTGTTGGGTCCCCTGCTGCAGGCGTGTCTTCTCCAGATGGACTTATAGGAGAGAATATGATCAAAAAGGAATGAGGGCCGAGGATTTAGCTCAGTGGTTTCGCCGCCTGCTGTGCAAGCGCAAGGACCCGAGTTCGATCCCCGGTACCAAAAAAAAAGGAATGAGAATAAATAAACTTTTCAATACTTTCTTATACAGTGTCATGTGGTACGTGTCACCCTGGAGACTGCCTCGCCCAGGTGCTGCGTGAGGGGCAGTTTGGGGCCATTGTGCCCCTGAACACCCACGCACAAAGTGTGGCCCTGCCGGGGACTGGGCTGCTGCTCTGTGCACATGTACACACATGCGCGGCAAAGCACCACACTGCACCTGGGCACATGCACGCACAGTGCACCGTACACACCCCATGGAGTTCGTTTTTCTGAGCCTTTTGAGAACAGTGAAGCACTGCAGGGTGGCCATCCCCAGCTGCTGTTCTCAGGTGTGTCCCCTGCAGCAGGTAGGTGGCTGTACACATCTTCCCTAGTGCACAGTGGATGCTTCTTGTTGGGTGGTTTCCATGGCACGGCTGGAGAGCAGGCTTCAGGCTGGAGTGCCTCCATGTCCCCTGCCATACTTTGCCACCCCACAACAGCAAGCTCCTCCTCTTCTTTTCTTTGTTCTTACCAGTGCTTATTATTATTATTATTATTATTATTATTTTATTTTATTTTTTTGTGCCAGGGATCGAACTTGGGACCTTGCGCTTGTGAGGCAGGCGGCTGAACCACTGAGCTAAATCCCCGGGCCACCAGTGCTGATTATTTACTTTTACCTGTATTGGTATATTACCTATCATCAGTATGCATATCAGGATTGCTGATTCACTTCAGCTTTTGTTACTCACATTGTACAAGACTTGCCAGTGGGTGACCAGCCACTGTGGCCCTGAGACCTCATCTTTGAGCACATCCTTCTGCCCATCCAGCTCAGCAAGGCATCCTCTGGGACCCTGGATCCTTAGGTGAGAGCTGCTTTAGAGCCAGGATTAGAGTGCTGAGTGTGCTCATGGTTATTAGGGTGTCTGCTCTGTGGACAGAGCAGGGATGCAGAGGTTGATCTATGTCACATGCACATGTGTGCATGTACATTTGCACAAGTGAAAAGCCACAGGGCCTCATCTGTGCCTCACTCGCCCTCCTCATGGGTTCTCAGCACCCTCCACTCATCTGTTGTCCCTCGCCCACTGCAAGAGTCCTGCAAGGGCCTTTGCCCAATGATAGAATGCACAGTGAGTACTTTCAGAATTCAGTGTTTTCTGTTTTTACTTTTTTCTTTTAGCCTTCCAGGTGGGCATTTTAATTTTTTTCTAATTTTTCATTATGAAAAATTTTAACATGTAAAAAATTTGAAAATCATAAAATGGTCACAATTTACCCAAAAACTAGATGGAGGTACTAAAGATTTGCCCTGTCTACAGATATGTGTTCCACTGGAGAGCTGTGTACACACACACAATTTGTATTTTGCTGAACCCTCTGAAATGCCGGAGATGCCAGTCTCTATAAGGATCCCCCAGGCAGATGCTTTACCACACATCTAAAAACAAGGGTGTGACTCCACATAACAATGCTCTTTTCTCCTCTGGTGCTAGGCAAGCACTCACCACTGAGCTATACCCTCGGCCCTTGCACTACCCTAGGGCACAATAAGATGAACCCAAATACTACCTGTCCATGCTCAGATCTCTCCAGCTGTTCAAACCGTTTGAAGTTTTTCCATTGTATTCAGCTGTTAAATCTTTTTAATCTCAAATGAAAAGTCTTCTCCATACACTCTTTCGTGAAAGTCAGTAACCGTCTAAAAACCAGCTTTACTGAGGTGTCACAGGCCTAATGTGCTGTGTATATAGCAAGTACATGTTTGACCTAGCTTGGTGGGGGTCCACACATGTCACCATCCCCATGGCTCCAGACCCCTCACCCCCCTTAACTGGTATCCCCTCCAACCCCGAGGTCCCCCTTTGAATAATCCCTGATCTGCTTCTGTTCCAATCACTTGCCTGGCTATTGCTGGGTTGTTTAATTACGTTTCAGAGTTCCTTATATATTCTGAATTCAAGTCCTTTGTTAGGTAAATATGATTTGTAAAAATGTCTTCATTCTCTTAAACTGTCTTGGAGAGAGATGCTTATTGTTCAGTTTATCAATTTTTTCTTTTATGAATCATACATTTATTGTATTGAGGAATCTTGACCAACTCAAGATTATTAAAATTTTATCTTATTTTAAAAATTATTTTTGGAGGTGCAGGGGATCAAACCCAAAGCTTTGTACATGCTAGGCAAACACTCTGCCCTGTGTTTTCTGCTAAAAGTTTAATGGCTTCGCATTTTATACTTAGATCGGTGATCTATTTGAATTTTTTTATATGGCAGGAAGTCTGAATTGAAAAAGGTTTTCACATATGACTATTCAGTTGCTCACACCATTTGTTGGGAAGATTATCTGTTTCCTACTGTATTGCTTTTGCACCTTTCTGAAAAATTAGTTCACTTTGGAAGCTTGGGTGCAGCTCAGTGGTGAGTGCTTGCCTGGCAAGTTCAAGGCCCTAGTTTTGATCCCCAGTGCCACGTGTGCACGCACGCGTGTACACTCAGTTGACTAAAGAGTCCAAGAAGACAAGCCACAAGCCACAGACTGGGAGAAGATTTCTGTGAAAGATACATCAGATTAAGGACTGTGACCCAAAATATACAAAGAGCTCTTAAAATTCAATACTTGATTTAAAAATGGACAAAATATCTGGACTCCTCACCAGAGAAGGTGCCTAGATGGCAAATAAGCACATGAAAAACTACGTCATATAAGAATTTTGCAGGACCAGGGATTTAGCTCAGTGGTGGTGCCGCCTGGTTGCAAGCTCAAGGTCCCAAGTTCGATCCCCGGTACCAAAAAAGAATAAAAAAAAGTATCCAGGTTACAGAATTTAGCTCAGTGGTTTCACTGCCTGCTGTGCTGCAAGCACAAGGACCGGAGTTTGATCCCCGGTACCAAAAAAAAAAAAAAAGAATTTTGCAATTTAAGACAAAGAGATAACACTACAAAACTACTGGAATGGCAAAAATCCAAACTGGGCAATGCCATACCATGTAGATATTTTGTCAAGTTTGCCATAAATATTTCATATTTTTGATAATGTTGGGAGGTTGTGAACCAGCAGGAACTTATTTATTGCTGATGGGAATGCAAAACACGCAGTTTCTTACAAAACTAAACATGATCCTACTCCTTGGTATTTACTCAAAAACCCCGGAAACTCAGGTCTGTACAAAGGTAGTACACGGACATTCAGGGCAGCCTCGTTCAGCCAACACTGGGAGGCAACCAGGATGTCCCTCCACAGGTGACAGGCGAATAAACTGGTCTACCCGGACAATGGGATTAAAAAGGAAAACAAGTGATCAGGCTGTGAAAAGACACGCAGAAAACTGAAATGCACGTTATAAAGTGAAAGAAGCCCATCTGAAAAGGCTGCAGTGCAGTCAGATTCCAAATCCACAGAGTAAACACAGCCAGTGTTGGTGGGCTGGGGAGGGGCACAGGATTTTCCGGGATGAACCATTCTGTGTGCACTGCAGTGGTGGATGTAGGTCGCTAGGCGGTGGTGAGGGTAGATCTGTAGGCTGTTTGGCCCTGAGTGTGACCTCTCATGTAAACTGGGCTGCAGGTGACAATGAAGTGTCCCTGTGGATTCGTCAAGGCAACAGGCGTTCCACCTTGGACTTGACAGCGAAAGGGGAGGGATGGGACTCTGCACTTTCTGTTAACTTTGCTAGGAAACCAAAACTGCTCTAAAACTGTTAAAGAAAATAACTAGACTACTTAAAAGAGGGGGATGAAGGAACTGGGTGGAGGGACTATTCTTTCAGTGATGGTAAACTTTTTAGGGCTTTCAATGATAACAAACAGATAAACAGATCTTTAAAGAAATCAGTTATGTATGGGATGATGGGTTTCTGGATTCTCTAGTCTGTCTGTGGATTCATTTTTCTGTGCTCATACCAATATGGCATCTTGATTACTATCACTTGTAAGTCTGGAAGTCAGGGAGTGAGTTCAATGTTACTCTTCCTTTTCCAAACTGATGTGGCTTTCCTGTATCCTTTTCATTTCCCTGTGATTTTTAAGAAGAGTTGTTCAGTCAGTTGATGTGGCACTGATTTATATAGGCCAATTCAGAAGAATGAGGTTATTAACAACACTGACCCCCCAAATTCACGCGCATGGTCATTCTCTCCATTCACTTGAGTCTTTGGAAATTTCCTCAGAAATATTTCATGGTTTTAGGTCTATATTCATATCTTTTGTCAGATTTTCGATAAATATTTCCTATTTCTGATATTGCTGTAATTTTTTTTTTTTTGAGACCGGGTCTCCTTACATAGACCAGGCTGGCCTAAAACTTGCAACCTTCCTGCCTCAGCCTCCTGAGGTCTAGGATTACACAGATGCACTACCACACCTGCCTGTAAATAGTGTTTTAAAACACACCAATACATTTCTTTCTTTATTTCTGTGGTATTTTAAAACGTACCAATCTGTCTCTCTCCCTGTCTCCCCCTCTCTTTTATTTATTTTTGGTTTTGGAGACAGGTCTTGCTATGTAGTCCAGACTGGCCTTTAACTCATGGTGACCCTCAGCCTCCCAAGTGCTGGGATTACACGTGTTCCCCATGCCTGACTAAAACATACCAATTTCTGATTTTTGGTTGCTTGTGTATAGAAACAATAGAGTTCTGTAGATTGACCTCAAATGCTGAAGCCTTAAGTCATTTTTACTGAGACACTGCTAAACTCACTTATCAGTTCTAGTAACTTTTCTTTGTCGATTTCCTAGGATTTTCTACATAAATGGTCTTGCCATGTGTGAAGACAGTTTTATGCCTGTCTATTCCACTCTCTCTCTGAGTCTGTCTACTGTATGGCCCTCATATAAGTAGAGTCAGGCAATACTTACCATTTCCCATTTTGTGACTGGTTTACTTCTCAACATCAAGGTTATCAGATTTCAGAGTCCCCTCCTCAAGGCTAGATAACCTTTTGTTATGGACAGACCACATTTGGTCACCGGTTCCTCCACACCTGGCTGTGAACATGGTTTAGGCATCTCCGAGACCCTGATTTCAAATGTTTCAACTGTTTTTGTCTATACCCATCATATGGTGATTCTGTTTTCACTTTTTGAGGAACTACTATATGGTTTTCCAGCCACTGTGCTGTTTGAAGTTGCCACCAACAGTGCACATTTGTGAGGCTGTTGTTCAGGGCTGTTTTGCACATGCCTGTCCGGTGGGTGTGAGGCGCTGCCCTTGCGTGGGGCCTGTGGTCGGTGTTACTGAATTTCAGGCTATCAGTCCCTTATCAGATATTATTCTCCTACACAGTGGGTTGCTTTTTTACTTTGTGGAAAGTGTCTTTTGGTGCAGAGTTTTAAAAAAATGTTTTCATCAAGTCCAATTTGTTCTTTGGCTGCCTGTGCCTTTGACATATCCAAGAAAGCATTGCCAAATCCAATGTCACAATGCTTTTCCCCTGTGTTTTAAGAGTTTTGTAGTTTGAGATCTCACAATCAGGTCATGGATCCATTTAGTGTGTGTGACTGGGGATTGAACGTAGGGTATCATACATGTTAGGCAAGTGCTCCACCACTGAGCTGCATCCCAGGTCCGCCTGCCTCTTTCCTCTTTCTTCCTTCCTTTTCCCTCTCTCCTCCTTTCCTCCCTACTCTTTCCCTTTTCTTTTTTCTGAGACAAGGTCTTGCTAAGCTGCCTAGGCTGGCCTTCAATTTGTGACCTTCCTGCCTCAGCCTCCTGGGCAGCTGGAATTACAGGCATGCACACCTAACCTATGGATCTATTTTGAATTAATTTTTGCATAGATATAAGTAAAGATCTAACTTCCTTCTCCTGCTCATGGACAACCAGTTTGCCCAGCACCTTTTGTGGAAAAGACTGTCTTTCCCTATGGTTTTGGTACCCTTGCCAAAAATCATCTGACTAGGCAGGTAAGGGTTTGTTTTCTGTGGGCTCTATTCAATTCCATTGATCTATATGTTCATCTTGATGACTACACCACAACTTTGATTATTGTGGCTTTGTGTTAAGGTTTGAAATCAGAAAGTATGACTCCTCCAGCTATTTTGGTGATTTGGAGCCTCTTGAGATTTTATATAAACTTAGAGTGACCTATTTCTGTAAAAAAAGAAATTGTTGGGATTTTGGTAAGGATTGCATCAGATCTGTAGGTCCCTTTGGGTGCTACTGGCATCTTAACCATCTTGGACCTTCCAATCCATGAACACAGGATGTCTGTTTACATTCTTTCAGAAATGTCTGTGCTTTTCACTGTACATTTCTCTTACCTTGATTGCTAAGTATTTTATTCTTTGTAATGCTCTGGTAAGCAGAACTGTTTTCTTGTTTTATATTGTTCATTGTTAATGTACAGAAGTGCAATTGGATTTTCCATGTTGACTTTATATCCTACTTGGCTGAATTCATTTATTAGTTGTGTGTGTGTGTGTGTGTGTGTGTGAAATTTTACGAGTTTTCTACATATGAACATGTGATCTGTGAAGAGAGATGATGTCCCTTCTTCTTTTTCAGTTTGGATGCCTTTTGTTTCTTGCCTAGATGCTCTGGTGAGGACTTCCAGTCCTATGTTGAAATGGCGGCAGTAAGCATCTTTGCCTTCTTCCTGATCTTACAGGAAAATCTTTGTCCTTCACCAGTGACTATGATGTTTGCTGTAGATGGTGCACATCTGTAATCACTCTGGAAGGCCGAGGCAGGAGGAAAGCAAGTTCAGCCCAGCCTGGGTGACTCAGTGAGACCCTATCACTGTCACTTTCAAGGAATATATTTACTGGGTATGTGAGTCTACGTCGGCACGTCCAAGATGCCACCCCATGGTTCCAACCAGCACCATTCCTGTTTTAAATATGTGGCTGCCTGTTGCATCAAGAGAAGGCCTTCCAGACTTCCTGTCTTTGGCCCCAGCACTTTGCTGGCAGGTGCTGGTAGAGGTTTTTAGATTCAGACCTCCTGACATCTATCCTCTGAGAGCTCCTAGGGCTACTCCCCTGCATGCTGGTCCCTGGGATTCTGCCACACACCCCAGCCCTGGTGTCCTGGTACCGTCTAGGGTCTGACTGGCTCCCAGCTCAGAGATCCTCTTGTCCACTTCCAGTTTGGGATTCAATCCACCTATTGAACTCATTTGCCATTGTAGTTTTTAAAGATGTTCTCGTTTATCACTTCTTACTCCTGGGCAGCATTCTCCCGCTTTTCATAAATACTGAAGGTCCCTGATTTACCATGGTCCAACTATGATATTTCAAGTTTATGATGGGGCAAAAGTGATATTCACTTAAATTTTAAATTTTATTTTTCAGTATTGGGGATTGAACCAGACACCCCCAAACTGAGTGACATCTCCAGCCTCTTTATTTCTTGAGATAGGGTTCCCCTAAGGTGCTCAGGTGGGAATTGAAGCTCTGATTCTCTTGGATCAGAATCCTTCAATGCTGGGATTACAGGTGTGTCATGGCACCTGGCTCAGATTTTTAACTGCTTTTGGGGTGCCGGGCAGCACAGGAGCCGGGGAACCCACACCAGTCCATGGCAGGAAGTACATTTCCAACTTTTGGTCTCTGCACACACATGCACCCTCATGGGCGCGTAGAGCAGGGATGCTCGTATCTGGGCTGTGTGGGGGTCACCTCTCGGCATGTGGTCCTGTGGGTCTGGTGATGTAAGTTCTTACAGAGGGACACACTATATGTGAAGGCTCAGTAGCTGTTTCTGGACAGTGCTCTCTGAAAGGTGGATGGGCTGCCTGAGCTCCATCCCCCAGCACTGGTGGCCTCAGTCTCCTGACTTATGCCCTGGGCATGAGAAGCCCAGGAGGAAGCAACTCCCGGTGTCGGCTCCTGGGGTCCTGGATGTGACAGCTTCACGGTCACTGGGATCTCTGTGCCCCGTGCCCCTCACCAGCTCTGGCTGCCACCTTCTGCTCAGCTTCAGACAGGACCAGCAAATGTCCTGACAGGAAAAGTCCTGAGCACGGGACTCGCCTTTGTCCAGGGCTCCTCCTCCTGGATGCTGTTTCCTTAAACCTGGCTGTCTTGACTGCTCTCTGACATCTTCAGAAAACCCTTTTCAAAAAGGCGTTGTGGGCTTAGGTTACAGCTCAGTGGTAGAGCACCTGCCTAGCATGTGCGAGGCCCTGGGTTTGATTTTCAGAATTGCAGAAAAAAACCAAGAAAATAAATAAAAAGAAAAAGAAAAGGAAAAAAGGATTTATATGGCTTTGATAATTCTCAAGGGAGGGTTGGCCTGACTCCAGCTACTCCCTTATAGTTAGATGTCAAGGAAAGGGAGTTCTAGCTTCAGATAAGATTGTTTTATTATTAGACAACTGGTAGTTTCATTCACAGAGCAGGATGCTTCTGAGGCTCACACATAGGGCTTTTTATTACCTGAGACACCTGAAAATCCAGGAACCTATCCAAAATATCACCTAAATGCAGAGAAACTGCATGGAGAGTCCCACAGGAGCACCTGTCCCTTGGGACTGCTGGCCCCTTCCTTAGTGCCTGAGGGTGCCAGGTTCAATAGGTGCCACAACTCTGAGTGAAGTGTACAGGGGAGGGTGCTCCCAGTGCCACTGGAGTGGGTCCACAATCCCTTTCAGACATGGATGCGGCACAGGGCACTTTGGCAGAGAACGGCAGCATGTAGCTGTGCGTGTGAGGACACCACGCCACGCTGGCACCACTACTCCATCCTCCGTCACAGCCAGGTGGCAGGAGCAGAGAGACTCCCATGCCCACTGTGGCTGTCCAAGGAGCAGGGGACAGGTGCCATCCTGCCAGTGACGTGAGCTGCCCTATTTTAGAAAACTCACAAAACTCAGTACTGCAACATTCTAAGGATGTTAAAATTCAAATAATCCTCCCAAACACAGGCTGGTGAGCTGGCTGTGGACGCTACTCCCTCCTTGCCACCAATGGCCCTGGCTGATGTTCTGAGGACACCACCCTGTAGCCACACTCCCTCTAACACACGACCTGGAAGCCTCTGCCATCATCACCACCATGGGCGGAAATGTGGTTTAAGGATCTGTCTGTGCTCCCCAATGCCTGGCTGGAGCTGTACAAATGTGGTTTCAATGTGTCAGTTCCCAAAGAGGATGCCTGTTTTACCCTCCCCCCAAATAAAAAGCAAGTACCCACCAGCACTAGAAAATTGCAAATAAAAAATTTAATTTCAGAAACTGAGTTCACCATTTATAAATACACTAAAGCATAGTCCACACAAATTTAGATTAAGTATAGGTACAATATTTTAACAAAATGACAGCTTTTCTAAAAGATCAATATTAAATTGATTTGAAATGAGAAAATGAACCCTTTTTTCAGATGTTAACACAAAAACTTTGAGGACATATTGTTAAAAGAATCTGACAACTGATATTTCATTCTGATGTCACTGGGATTCTAAACACCCAAGTGATGGCTGGATCTTCCCTAGCATAAAAAATCTAAATGCCTAAGGCTATTTTCACAACTGCAGTACGACCAGCACCTTCCCTGTTTTAAGAAGCCATCTCCTCTAAAAGGGATCTTAGCCGTAACTGCTCAAACTGGGGGATCCGTGTACATGATGTGTAGGGGATGGCTTCAGAGCACAGTGCTGAACAAGCCGCACAGAGATTGGATCAACAGGTTGCTCATTTTTAGGTACTGGCTAAATCATAAGCACAAGTTTACAAACTTGGATCCGATTTCAAGGAGCTCATGATACAGAGCTTGGGTACCTCTGAGTTAACCATGTAAAAACCTGAATACAAAGCCCGGAATGGAACGTTCTGGTGGCCAAATGACCGATACTCTGCGACCCCTCACTTCAGTTTCATTTCAAATGCCCTGTCCTTGTTAAAGAGTCAGCTTCCAGAATATTCTCTCTGCTCGACGCTTACAGCCTACAGCTGAGAACTGCTTGGTCAAGATAGCTCGAACTCCACCTCCTGTTCACACCTTTCCTTGGACAGCCACGAAAGCTGTTCTGTTGCAATTAAAGCAATGTTAACTGAAATACAGTACCTGATTTGTGGTTTTTACACAATTGAATAAAAGACCTGCAGAATAAAACTGTTTATGTCTTCTTTCCATTCTAGTAAAACAAATTACTAACCCCTAACTTTAAAAAACTTTACAGTTATGAATTAAAACCTGATCATCCTATTTCATCATTAGAGAGAGGCTGTTGCCAGTGGACTTCTGAGAACGCACCGCAATACCTGGCTGCAGGAGGAGTAAGGCACACGCGGACACGACGTGAGAGCTGACAGGCGGCCCTAGAGGCCGGCCCAGTATCCCACACGGCCCTGCTGGGCGGGTCACAGCCGGGTACAACTGCGCTCCGAAGAGCACCTCTGGTCTGCGGCTCCGTGGTGGGGTCAATACTGAAAGTATATCAAGGGCAGATTCACTTTCAAAAAGATGAGTTTTTCAAAATGCTCCATCATGAGCCTGGGCTGGCCGAAGCTGCTGTTCTCCGTGTGGGTGCTGAACAGCTTCTCGGAGGTGACTGTGCTTGGAGGACAGCCCAGAAAGCGGACGGCTAGCGTGGACAGCACAGGCCAGGACGAGCGCTTCAGGTTCCAGTAGGCCAGGGGGTCGCAGCCGTGCTCCAGCACCTCCTCCTCCAGATAGGCAAGCACCATGTCCTCGGGCGGCTTTTCCCTGCCACCTCTCCTCTTCACCTTGGCCACCAGCGACCACAGGTCCTCCCCGCCGGAAGCTCCTGGCGAGGACCCTGAGTCACAGCCGTGGGAGGCGACTGTGTCTTCTGAGGTAGAATTCAGTATTTCTAGCTCCCTGATTAAGTCCTGCCTGTACTGTTCTGCCTCCTCCTCCGTGAACAGGGAGGTCTTGTAGCGAGGGTCCAGAAGCGTGGCAAAGACGTACCTGGGGTCGTGGAGGGTGGCGGACAGGCGGCTAGCCATGGCTTCCTTCAGTGACTTCAGCATGGTGTCGATGCCCATCGTCTCCCCAAATAGCATCTCCACCTTCCTGCTGAGGATGTGGATCATGGGGATAACCTGGCTCAGAGTGGATGCATGTGTGCTCATCTCCCGGCTGGCGGCGTCAAAGGGCCTCAATGCATGGCACACAGACTGCATGACTTCCCACTGGTCGCAGCTGATGAGCTCCCGGAAGTTGCACTCAATGGACATCTCGTTGATGGCCCTCTTCTGCTCCAGCAGCCGCTCGAGCATATGGAAGGATGTGTTCCACCGGGACGGCACGTCCTGGATAAGTGGGTGCGGTGGCAGCTCATACTCTCTCTGCAGCTCTGCCAGCTTCTCCCTGGCCCTGGGAGACCGCTGCACACGCTCGCACAGCTTCCGCGCCAGACTCAGCAGGTTCTGCACCATCCTCTGGCTCTTGATGGCCTCATTCACAATCAGGTTCACCGTGTGGCTGAAGCACTGCACGCTTGAGTGCTCTGCCTCACTTAGTGTCTTCCCGATGTTAGGGTTGTCTGTGACTGTGATGCCAATCTGGAGGCCAAGGGAGGTCACCCAGGCTTCCCACCAGCACTCCAGCTGCTTCTGGATGCTATTGCCACTGTAGTCACAATCGACCTGCGATACATCCAGGAGGGCTGAGCAGTGGTGGTCCTCGCAGTGCGGGCGGACAGAGGATGTGAAGGTGACCCAGTGCGCTGTGAGGGTCAGGTACTCACGGGTCTGGTTGCTCATCCAGATCCCAGAGGTGAAGTGGACCACCCCACTCTCTGCTTCCTTCAGCTGTGACATAATGATCTGCTTCACATCGTCATACATACCTGGGATAGCTGTCCTGGAAAAGTAGGAAGGGGAGGGGAGGGAGTACTGAGGTTTCAAGTATTCGAGCAGCCTGCTGAAGCCAACATTGTCTACTAAAGAGTATGGCTGGAGGTCAAGTGCAATCATTTCAGCGATGAGACTTGTGATTTTTTTGGCAACTGGGTGAGAGTCGTAAAGCTTCTCATTGGAGTCACTGAAGGAGGAAGCTCCTGGCACCTCGGAGCTCAGCGGCCCCTGCCCAGCCACAGAACAGGGTAGCACGGGCTCTGAGGTATCAGTCTTGAGAACATGGCCATGAAACCGCTGCAGGTGTCTCAGGAGGCAGCTGGTGCCCAGGTTGGTGGGCTTCTTGCCTCGGCTGATGGTGCGGCCACAGTGCAGGCACACCACTTTGGTGGAGTCCGCGGAGCAGATGGAAAAGTGGTTCCACAGCTTTGAGGTCTTCTTGCTGTGGACAGGAAACAGGACCTGGTGGTTTTTCCTGACTGCAGATGGCAAGACACTCAGCGTGGAGGAGGAGCTCTCGGCAGAAGCCAGTGTGGCATATGGAGAGTTGGCCAGACTGGCACCCAGGAGATCCTTCTGCACACCGACCACCTCGGGATGGCGCCTGTACAGGTGCCGCATCAGACAGCTGGTGCCCACGTCCCCCTTCCTGCCCCGGCTGATGGCACAGCTGCAGTGGCGGCACACGGCCTTGAGGCTATCCGTGGGGGCCAGAGAGAAGTGGTGCCAGACTTCTGACTTGAGTCTCCTCATTACCTTCTTATTCTGCTGAAAGATGGCCCCTGATTCAAACCTCCTGGGACTCAGCCCGTCAGTGCGCGGCTTCTTGTGGGAGGACACAGCCGAGGCCTCAGCGACGTCGTCAGAGGATGACAGCACGGACGCATCTTCCTGGAGCGTGTCCCCAGGATGGGCATGGAGCGGCAGGTCCTCGGCTAGCTGGTCTGGGGATGAGGCAGTGGATGGGCACTCCCCCATGGGTTTTCCTGGAGAGGATGCCACAGAGCTAGGGTCGCCCTCAGGGGGCAGCAGGGTGGGCAGCAGTGTAGGGGGTGTGGAGTACAGGGGTGGGATGCCGGGGCCACTCCCATTTTCCTGCAGCACAACGGCACGGTGCGCCCGCCACATGTGTCTGA
Organism: Heterocephalus glaber; assembly: GCF_000247695.1. The sequence goes on from NW_004624752.1 coordinate 766,905, forward strand.
TGAGGCAGCTCGTGCCCAGGTCCTTGCCGTTCTTGCCCCTGCTGAACTCGTTCATGCAGTGCACACACACAGCCTTGGAGCTGTCGAGGGGCGACAGGTAGAAGTGCTTCCACACGGCGGACCTCCTCCTGGAGCCAGCCGTGCTCCTGGGAAGCAGCAGGCTCCTCTCAGCCAGGCCGTCTGCAGCGGCCTCATCATAGTGCACCGAAGGCAGGTGTGGGGAGCAGCCCGCTAGGGCCTCCTCTCTGCCAAACGTGTCTGTGACTCCTTCCGAGGGCACCGCGGACACACACTCCTCCTTTATCCGGTCAGGGGACGGGATCTTAGGCGCCATGTCTGGGACGAGACTGACGGGGGACAGTGTGGCGCCTAGGTCACCCGTGTCCTCGGGCTGCGGTGGGAGCAGGAGTGAGGGCGTGGGGAAGGGTGCCCCGGCGAGGCTCCCGTTCTCGGGCGCCAGCTTGGTGGGGTGCGCACGCCTCACGTGCCGCATCAGGCAGCTGGTGCTCAGGTCCTTCTCATTCTTGCCCCTGCTGAACTCCTTCACGCAGTACCTGCAGATGGCCTTAGTGCTGTCTCGGGGGGAGATGAAGAAATGCTTCCAGGCTGGAGACTTCTTTCTGGAGCTCAGGTGGCGGCCGGAGAGGAGGCTCTGAGTGACGGCCTCCATGGCCACACTGTACAGGGTGCTGCTGTACTGGGAGAGCAGGGCCCCGTACTCATCCTCACTCTCCGCGGGCAGGCACTTCCCGGGGGGCCGACAGGCGCAGCCTGCAGCCCCAACCTCTGCCTGCTCGTCCCCACTGTCTGCTGGCCTCATGTCCTCCTGCTCACTTTGGAAGTCCATTCTTTCCAGATGGTGGCTAGGGATTTGAGCATCGTCTTCCTCCTCTATTTTGAAATTTATCTTATCAGAAACGAAATCCTCGTCCCCTTTGGGACAAGTTTCCTGGTTATTTTCCATGACCAATCATAACTATCCCGCCTGCTTCGTCATGCTAAAGTCTCAGGCTAATGAGAAATTGGTCCCAATGCTCCGTCGTGGCCCGAGTGCAGAGCACCTCCATGTTTCACATGCGTTCCGTCCTCCAGGATGGCTCTGTGGACACAGCCCATCACAAACCTCACTGAACAGTACGCAGTCCTGGCAGGAGCCGTCACAGGGCCCGAGGCACTGTGTCCTGGGAGTGCCGTGTAGAATGTGTCCCTGGAGGTGTGGACGTACGTACTTTTGGCCAGACTTGCCTCTGCTGCTAAGGACAGGACCCTTGCCACCTTGTCAGCACACACTCAGTCCTTCTGCATTTCCTATAAAAGATGACAGCAAAGTAAGCACAGAGCCAACCCATGCATTTCATTTTATTTATTTTTTTGGTAGCGGAGATCGAACTCAGGACCTTGCGCTTTTGAGGTAGGTGCCGGAACCACTGAGCTAAATCCCCGGCCCCTAACCCATGCATCTTAGATCTATACTGTCATGGACATGTCATCCCAAATACAAAAAGATGGAAAAGACTTCACAATGGAAAACAGAAACAGAAAAACCAATTCCCTGACATTACACAACCCATTCACATAATAAAAATACCCTATGGCTGCAAAGTAAGCAAAAAGTAGATATGAATTAAAATTCAAACTGCCTACTGGCAGAGGATCAGAGGAACACAGAAAAAGAGCTACCATGGTATTAAAGTTATTTTCATAGGGAATTTGCATTGCCACTCTTCAGTTTACCGGAGGTACTCAAAAGCTGAGGTTAATCAGAATTGATTTGAAATCAATTCATTCCACCCTGCTCTATAAGTAAAATGATCATTTCAGACTAATTTGGCAGAAATTCAAAGGATAATGAAAGTGTATAGGGCAGGAGTGGAACAGTTTAATAAAAAAATTTAAAAAGTAGCAACAAACACTGGCAGTTTGGGTACCAACACCAGGGAGTGCACGCTCACTGTGGCAAAAGTGCTTCATACACAGCCTGGGCTGCTGGGAGTGAGGTCAGGCTGGGTCGGATATGTGGGTGATGGGCGGAGGGGCTGAGCCTGTGCTGGTGGAATGCAGGTCATCCAGGCAGTCCCAGAGCCGTATCATGACTCCCCCCACTGGAAAACAGGCTTCAGCCATAGCCATCTGGGCTGATCAGGGGTGGTAGGTAGCTTTAGGTAGGTAGCCTGAGAAAGGGTCCCAGTCACCCCTGGAAGAGTCCCAGGCTCATAAACCTGCCAGCTTCCCTGACAGGACACGGTGTGGCAGGAGGCTTCCCAGGAGCACAGGCTGCAGCCAAATACAGCCCCAAATAAGGGCTGGGGCACACATAAGAATGGATGCTTAGCACACACGGGGCTCTGGGCTGAAATCCTAGCACCACAATTAGCTGAAAACCTAAATACCACTAAACACACTAGGAAACAAGCCACCCTGAGGGACAGACTGCAAAAGCAATAAGCAGCACTTCTACAACACCAAAGATTTGTTTGCTGCAGTCACCACACACTTGATGTAAAATGATCATACACACACACACACACACACACACACACACACACATTTTGTTTTGATCGGGGAATAGTAGGGATTGAACCCAGGGCGTTTACACTGAATTTTATCCCCAGCCCATTTTTTGGGGGTACCGGGGATTGAACTCAGGACCTTGTGCTTGTGAGGCAGGCACCAGAATCATGGAGCTAAATCCAACATGGGCTTGAAATTGGGATCCTCCTGCCTCAGCCTCAGAGTGCTAGGATCAAAGACATGTGCCACCACACATGGCTCGTATGTAAAATATTTAAAAAATAATATATAGAAGCCAGGCATGGTGGTACATGTCTGTAATCCCACTTACTTGGGAGCCTGAGCAGGAGGACTACAAGTTCAAGGCCAACCTGGGCAACTTAGTGAGACCTTGTCCCAAAAAATCAAAAGGGCTGGGGACATAGCTCAGTGGTACAGTGCCCCTTGATTCAATCCCCAGTACAATACACACACACATGCACACGCACACACAATAAATGAGAAAAACTATAAGACCGTAAAGAGTGGAAAGCCAGATTTGGAAAAGAATCACATAATTAGAACACTGTAAATAAATCTAAACCACAGTGAGTTTCCAATACACACCCACCAGGATGGCCAGAATAAAAAAGTGAGTAATGAGGATGTGGAAAAATGGGGACCTCACTGCTGGTACAAACGCAAAACAGCACAACTATCTGAAGTCTAGAATTGTGGCTTCAAACGGCAATTCTACAGCTAGATATACCCCCAGGAGAACTCAGAACATGCGTCCACATGAAGACCTGGACACAAATGTTCTAGAACACAGTCTACTGAGACTCAGAGCACGGAAAGAAAGCACAGTGTGGGGCAGGGGGAGGGCAAAGGAAGAGTTAGGACAGGAACAGATTCATCCAAGGGGGAATTTCCTACTCGGCAGCCAGGCACAACTGCACCTACATGGGCTCCTCCTCTCACTCCAGTGGCTTTGCTTGTTTATAAGGTGCGAGGGGACAAGTTACTCAGGGCGACTGTGGTGGTCAGCACTCAGGGGGAAGCTGGATCCCTACATCAATCAACACAATTCACCCCTTTAGGAGAAGGATGAACAGAACCCAAGATCATTTCAATAGCGGCAGAAAAGCATGTGATTAATTCGACATCTGTCTTGATAAAAGCCATCAGCAAATAAACAACAGAAGAAACGCTCACTTTGCTAAGGGGCATGCACAGGCAGCACAGCCACTTGGTTCCTGCCTAATGACAAGGCCTGAGGCCTCCTGAAGATCAGGAAGTCAGTCTTGTCACACTCAGGCTGTGCCCTGGAGAGGAGGCTAACTCTCGGTCTGGCCGCACACTGACCTGTGTAGAAATTCGAGAACCTGCGGAGAAGAACCCATGGACAAGTTATCGCCAGGGCTCTCAGAACCACAATGTGGCATTCCTACTCAGAGCACACACAGCACCAGGCCCAGAGGGTAAGGACCCAGCCGTGGGGCTTACAGGCTGCTCTGGAGCCTCCCACACAAGGTGAGCCCCAAGCCTCATGGGGGGAAAGGTGACCGCCACTCACCCACCCCATAAAACTAGTCTAACAGCACTTACGATGGCATAAACACTACCACATGCAGTAAGTACAATTCAAAAGGCTGATATCAAACAAGAATTACCAGACATGTGGAGAAGCATGAATAGAAGACCTATAACCAAGGTAAAAACAGCTTCTACGAGCAGACCCAGATAGGACTCAGATGAGAAACTTAGTAGATGACGACATTAAAACAGGCTTTTAGGGCTGGGGATTTACTTCAGTGGTTGCGCCACCTGCTGCGCAAGCACCAGGACCCGAGTTCAATCCCTGGTACCTCCCCAAAAAATAAAAATTAAAAAAAATAGAAAAAAATAAAACAGGCTTTTATTTATTTATCTTTTGGTACTGGGAATTAAGCCAGAGGCTTCACATTGAGCTCCATCCTCAGCCCTTTTATTTTTCCTTTGAGACTGTCACCCAGCATATGCCTGAAACCATGGAACAATGAATCTTACACATTCTTTTCCTACATATCCATGTCCACAATGAGGTCTGATTTACAAATGAGGCACAGTAAAATGGGACAATCAGAGTAGCATGGTGCAACGACAGTTACGTGAATGCTGTCTCTTTCCAGACAGTCAAGACAAATGTTTGTGTCTGCACTGTGGCTGGCCAAGGGGGACCGGAACTGTGGGACTGGGGATGTGCGTGCTGCCCACTGCTGACTTTCCAAGAGAAACAACATAAACCAGGAGACAAAGGTGCAAGATCTCCAAAGTCCTACAATGCCAAACTAGAATTTAACGACCAGCAAAAATATTCCCACCACGTTATAAAATAAAATGCTGTTACACAAATCAAACACAGGTGTCAGCAGGCAGTCTGGACAAAGGTGGAGGAGAACATGCTCCAGGCAGAGGCGACACATCTCTACATGCAGCACAGACAAGCGCGTGGCCACACAGTGACAGCTCGGCCTCTGGCACTCGCAGTGCTACATCAGTGCCTCGCTCCCAGGTCCTTCCTCAGGATGAATTAAACACCAACAGCGCAAACATCCATGTCCTCAGGCATGTGCATGTCAACAGAAACTACAAGCATATGCTGACAACTCCATGGCACAGGATCGGGCTTCCTTTCTAGGACTGTATGTTTTCTCTCCACATGGGAGTCCAGACCCCAGTACCCTGGGTAAGGTGCTCATTTACTCAGTCCTGTAACTCACTGGAAGCAGTTTTAGAATTGCTAAGTTCCACCAAGGAAAAGCCACACTCCTCTCTAGAGATTAATAATGGTTTGTACTTTTCTGTCATCAGACCCGAGGATGCACAATCTAGCACTATGTCTAGGAATTTCTTGGGTAAGTTTTCTCCCTTAAGTGTAGCTATTTTAGGGCTGGGGATTTAGCTCAGTGGTTCCAGCACCTGCCTTGCAAGCGCAAGGTCCTGGGTTCGATCCCTGGTACCAAAAAAAAAAAAATCAAGCTCTCAATAAAAGAAAAGTAATAAAGCACTGAAGAATTCCATTTCACATGGTAGCCCAATTCTCAGCAAATATCTCATAGGTTAGAGAAAAGTGGAATTAGACTTTCAAGTATAGCTATTTTATGCATTTGAAAAATTTTATGTTTATTTATTTGTTTGTAATACAGCCTAGACTTTAATTTCCTCAAATCTTTTAATAAGGACAGAATTAGAAACTGCAAAACCGTTACTCATGGATGATACTACCAACAACAAAAGACTGATAACATATCTTGGTTAACTTCAAAATAAATGGAGGGGCCACACCATGGCCATACCCCAGCACTTGGTGGTCCCAGTTCCACAAGGTGGAAAAGAAAGAAGCCACCCTGGAAAGGACACCCTGGGCAACCCAAGGGCTGAGCTGCTGGAACTGGGAGTTTTCTGCAAGGAATAAAGCAAAGGACAGCTGGACCCAAGGTAAGTTTAGAGGCTAAAGCAAAACAAGCCATGCACCAAGCCCTGACACAGCATCAATAAACTTCAAAGGGCTGAAACTATACACATCTTCCAACCAGAGGAATAAAATTATAAAACAATAGGGCTGGGGTGTAGCTCAGTGGCAGAGTGCTTGCCTACCATACTGAGATCCTGGGTTCCATTCCCAGGAGGGAAGGAGGGAGGGAGGGGTAGAATAATGGTAGAGAGAGAAAGGGAGAGGGAAATGGGACTTCAGAAGAACAGTCAGGGATGCTGCATGCCTGGTTCTAAAAGTGAGGGATCGGGACCCATAGCCCTAGAGCCCAGAAGGAAACGCAGCTTGCCCACACCTTGATTTTAGCCCAAGTGACCTGATTTCTGACCTAATTTATGATGTTATAAGCTGCTAAGCTTGTGGTGGTCTGTTAAAGCAAAACTAGAAAATTAATACAATGGAAGACAAAAGCAGGAAATCAAATGCTGCAAGAGGTTAAGAGACAAAAATAAGGAGCAGAAAAGCCATCTTTACAGATAATGAAATAAGCATAGCACAAAATCAAAATGAAAACTGGAACTTTTCATTTCAAAAGAAGCTAAAGATGTTAAGAAAATGATACAGGCCAGGCATGGTGATGCATGCCTACATTCCCAGCACTTGGGAGGCTAAGGCAGGAGGATCACTGTGAGTTCGAGGCCAGCCTAAATTAGAGAATTTGTCTCAAATTAGAATTGGAAATTTGTCTCAAAAAATCTAAAGAAAGGAAAGGAAAGGAAGGAAAGCAAGCAAGCATAAATCCAGACAGAAAAAAATCTGAAATGAGGTTATAAATCCCAGGAAAATATTAGAAATAAAAGTAAAATATAATTTCAAGAACAAAGACTAAACTAGAATAAGCAAAGAAACTCCACAGATGATGTCTTAAGATAAACAGAAAACAAAGTTTTTATTTATCTCTTCATCCACAAAAATTTTTTTTTGGTACCGGGGATCGAACTCTGGTCCTTGCGCTTTCGAGGCAGGTGCCGGAACCACTGAGCTAAATCCCTGGCACACAAACATTTTTTTTTTTGGTACCGGGGATTGAACTCAGGTCCCTGGGCTTGCAAGGCAGGCGGCAGAACCACTGAGCTAAATCCCTGGCCACACAAAATTTTTTAAATGAATAAAAATGACTCAAGAGAAACTGATGCATTTAAGACAAGAAGATCCAGCTTACAGACAATCAGAGTAGCCATCCCTCAGGAGTGGGAGAAGACAAAGGGGTAGGGGTGAATGTCAAAATCTTTCCTGAAATGAAAGCTTTGAAACTGCATATCGAAAGGGCATGCATAGGGCCGGGGATTTAGCTCAGTGGTTCCTCCACCTGCAACGCAAGCTCAAGGACCGGAGTTCGATCCCCGGTACCAAAAAAAAAGAATGGGCATGCAGACATCCGTCCTGAACAAATAACACTGACGTGTATTCTAGCTAAACTGCTACACCTAAAGAAAAATAAATCCTTTGGGTTCTCAGTCAAAAACAAAGTTACTTATAAGAGAAAGAAAGGCATCATGTTTTGACAGCAGTGCTTTGAGAAGGCAACAGAAAGGGGTATTTAAGATATTCAAGAAAGAAAATGGGAACCAAGAGTTTTATACCAACCCAAACTGACTTTCAAGCTAGAGGATGCAAGCTATTGTTCTGATTCTTTGCTATGAAACACTGGAGAAGAATCTCGGCCACAAAGACAAGAGAAATGACATCAGGATTGGACTGGAGCAACCTAGTATGTAGTTACTTGCAAAACTTGGGTAGAATGAGGGCTTATGGGGGAGAATGTAAGAGGCAATGGCTGTGTGCTGCCCAGGATAGATACCATGTGGCTGGGAAGAAGTCTGGGAAGTTTTACAAAGAAAACATTCAATAGCTTCCAGCAGTGATATAGCAGGCAGTGGTTCTGCCATTGTTCTGACATCCTGATGTGTGCAGCCAGAGATAAAGCACATGAATAATTATGTGACAGTCTAGTTCTCTCATCTCCTGTGTCCCTGAGGACCAGGAGATGGACACAAATTCAAGCAAGGTCAAGAGAGCTCCAGATTACATGCACTGGCTCTGCTCATTGCAAAGGGCGGTGAACAACCACCACCCCAGGGCAACAATGTCTCCACTGACTGGACTATGGTTCTGAAACCACTCTTCCAAGCCATTAACAGGAGCTCAAGTGAAGAAGTGGCTTGGAAGATACAAGATGAGCTGAGAACATTCTAGTACACCAGACAGCAAGGATCCTCTGACACAGCACTAGGACTATGGCAAAAGGATCGAGGAGCAGACTTGTGAAGGTTTCCAATGTCCAAATGAGACAATCTGAACATAAATAAGGATCATCAGTGCCATTCATTAATATGCATCAGTTCATAATACCCAAACAAAGTCCTTATTTGGTCACTGCTATAGTGTAGGTGTGATATAAGGCCCAAAGGTCCACGGAAAAGCATGGTCCCAGACTGCAGGACTGGGAGGTGCTGTGGACCTGTAAGAGGGGGATCTAGAGACTCCATGGGGCAGTCAGGATGCCCCTGCCAGGTGCTCTGTGCTTCCCAGCTTGTGCTGGACAATTCGTTCCAACATCTAACACTGCCATGTGGCTGGCACCCTTGCCAGAGGTCAACCCAGGAGAGTCCTTTGACCTTGGACTTGATCCCCCAAGACCTCAGGTATTGTGTCATAGTAACACAAGGCTAACACAGTCACCCTTGCAGGCTGGTGGAAAAATGATTATTTTGAACACTGATAAATAAAAAGAGCAAGCGTTATCTTCAGTTTCTTACAAAAACTGCATCACTAGGTGACTCAATGAGACTCAGGAGACATCCAGCATGAGGTGCTTCCAACAGAGCCACACAAGCAGCCTCCCAGCAGCTTGAAGGGGAACCTCACCAGAGGCCAAAGCTGCCTCTCATCAGCCTCCAATCCAACTGCTGAGCCACAGGACACACACCCCTCCCCACAGCACCAGCAGGATCTCCACTGTGAGAAGCACACTGCAACCTGGATTCCCCCCAGCAGCTTCCACCGGAGGGAGATGGGCTGCAGGCAGTACCTGCAGGGGAGGAGACTGAAAGGTCATTCTTAAAAAAAAAAAAGCAAGTTTATGATGCAGAGGGACTCAGTTCAGAAACTATAAAGAAAACCAGAAGTAAGTACCATAAAAGCCAGGCCAGGCTGGCAGGTGGCAGGTTCCTCATCCTGGTCAGGCAATGAGCCTGGGAATTGGCAGGCTGGGGAGGCGGAGGTGGGTTTTATTTCTTGACCTCAGCACTGGTTTATAAATGTGTCCACCTCACAGTAACTCATTTAGTTACAAATTTATTTTACTCAGTTTCAGCATCTGTGCTATAGTTTAAAGCAAAAAAGTGTTAAAAACACACTTATTAAGCTACAATAACAGGGCGTTGTGGGACTGGTGCAGGGCCAGCAGACAGAGCAGACTGGAGGGGGTCCAGGGCCAGATCCCAGCATGATGCCCACACCCCGCTTGGCTTGTCTGCAGGTTTCTTTTTTTCTATACTGGGGGTTGAACTCAGCTACATCCCAGCCCTTTTTATTTTGAGACAAGGTCTCACTAAGTCTCCCAGGCTAACCTTGAACTTGCAATCTCCAGCCTCAGCCTCTTGAGTAGTGAATGAGTCAGGGGCATGTGTGACTGTGCCTGACCACCCTACGTTTTTTTTCTGGTACTGGGGATCGAACTCAGGACTTTGTGTTTGCAAGGCAGGCATGGTGCCACTGAGCGATTATCCCTGGCCCTATAACCCACATTTTTATAGCAGTGATGCTGCAGAGACCTCCTAAACAATGGTTCTAACACTGTGTCATGGTTTGAATAGGGGTCATCCCTGCTGACCGTCCTGCTGAAGTTTCACCCCCACTGTGAGACACCAAGAAGTGGGACAGGTGGTTAGGGCTCTGCCCTCACCATGAGTGGTTAATCCACTCCCACTATTAAGGCATTAACAGGTCATCTCCAGTGAGTCTGCTCTAAAAACCTCTCCCTGTCTCTTGCCACATGAAGCTTGCATCGCCTAGGGACTCTGCCAGCAAGAAGGCGGTCCTCAGATGCAGCCCCTGGCAGCTCTTGCCCCCACAGTAGTAAGCATTTGTGGCTCCAGGCACTCAGGGGTTCATGGAGGACCACAGAGCCCATGAGTCTGGAGCCAGCTTGGGCCCCACAGTGAGATTGTCTCAGAATGCAAGGGAATAGACTAAGAGACAATGAGAGCTCTCGGAAAACATGATCCTTCACTCTGAAGCTCACACCATCCCAAAATCAACTCTAGGTGGGTGGCTGAGCTAAACCAAACACAGTAAAGGATGTAATAAAGGGAAAAAAACCTTCTAAATTTGATTTAGGGAAAAGTAGCCTTAACCACTGTAGGAAAACAAGTAATCAGGCCACATTAAAATTAAAAGAAATTATTTTCTTCAAGAAAACATTAAGAGGGCCAGGGATTTAGCTGAGTGGTTCCGGCGCCTGCCTCGCAAGCACAAGGACCCGAGTTTGATCCCCAGTACCAAAAAAAAAAAAAAGAAAAGAAAAGAAAAGAAAACATTAAGAGAATAAAATATGAAATTTCAGAGTAAGCAAAGATTTAGGAAAATGGGAAAAAGGTGAATGGCACGTCCCAAGATGTGATATAGAAGCAATAGAGCTAAGGAACCCAGGCATGGTGGCACAAGCCTGTAATCCCAGCACTCAGGAGGCTGAGGCAGGAGAATTGCCATTAGTTCGAAGCCAGCCTGAACTACATAGTAAGATCCTGTCTCAAAAAAAAAAAAAAAAAAAAAGCTAAGGACAGGGCCTGTACCTTCCTACCGACCAGGGGAGACCCAGAGCTGGAGAGGGATCTCGCAGCCAGGGTGCTTGCCCAGCATGCACAGGGCCCAGCCTTTGATCCCCAACGCTGAAAAGGGTTTTTTTTGGTACTGGGGATTGAACTCAGGACCTTGCATGGCAAGCATGGTGCCACTGAGCTAAATCCCCAGCCCAGCACTGAAAAGAAAAAGAAAAGGCCCACAAAGTCAAGGGGATATAGACTGAAGCTACCACGGCATTGCTCATGGGCACACCAAACCCCAAGACCCCTCACTAACCAGCCACTCACCTGGTGCATGGCCACGCTGCCAAGAGCACCCTTATCACCAACACTGAGGCAGCACATGGCACACAGCACTGCATCGAGTGCTCCGGGGGCTCTGAGAAGAGGCCACGCTGAGCGGCCTGCCTGTTCGGAAAAAGGAGGCTGAGCATTGCGGGGCTGCCAGCACTCTGTGTCTGGGGAGGGTGTGCTTTCTTCCTGGTTACTACGCCCTCACGTGGTGGGAGGGACGGCAGCTCTCAGGTGCCCCTTTTAAAGGGCACAAGGAAGGACCAGTGCTGAGGGCTCTGCCCCCAGGGCCCAGTCACCTCCTAATACTACTACTGCGGGGCTTAGGTCTCAACACATAAATGTGGGGGAACCAACTTTCAGCCCGCAGGTATATGCCCAAGGGAAATCCCCTCAAACATGCAGCAAAGGCAAACACAGCAGTACTGACAACGGCCCCAAATGGCTATGCTTATTACACTTTGGGACAGACTCACACAATGGAATATTACACAGAAATGAAAATGAAGAAACACAATCACAGTCCACAAATATGCTGAGCAAAACAAGCTAGACAAAAAGAAACATACACTGTGAGGCTCTGCTTCCACATCCAACAGTGATACAAGTCACAGGTGAGGGAGGGGAGGGAAAGCAGCAGCACAGAGGTGATTTTCCAGCTCCGGACCTGCTGAGAGGATCATGAGTTCATGGCCAGCCTGGGGAACTTAACAAGACCCTGTCTCCAAATAAAATGAAAAGGGCTGAGGACATAGCTCAGTAACACAAAACTTGCCTAGAAAGCATGGGGCCCTGAGTTCAACCCTCAGTATTGCTGAAAAAGAAGAGATGCAGGGTGCCTAGTTACAGTGCTTCAGGTCTGTATCAGAGCCAGGATTTATCCACAGTACTGATTCTGTGCTCCAGTAAACACAAATTAGTTTAAAAAGAAACCAATCAGCATGTACATAATCTGAAAACCAATGACAGGGAAACACAGATCCTTCCAGAACATATCCAGTCCCTCTAGGCTGACCCACTGCCTGTCTCCACAGCTAGAGTGTCACCCTTGGGCAGGCCCAACTCCCCCGATGGACTGAAACACAGCACTCCAAGGCTGCTTGGCACTGTGCGAGGACAGACTGAGCAAAGGGAGGCCGAGGCAGAAAGGAGGCATTCAGACTGAAATCTTCCATTATTTAAGTTTTTTTCCAGCTTCAAAGACAAACTAAAGGTTGTAAATCAAAGAATCCTTCCTGTAGATTAAAAGAAGTGAAGTGGGAGGCTATTATTCTGTTGAAAGATTTTTTTTTTTGGTACTGGAGATTGAACTCAGGACCTTGTGCTTGTGAGAGAGGTGGCGGCCCCACTGAGCTACATCCCCAGCCGCTCTCTGTTTAAAGATTTAAGAAGCCACCTTCCACACTCCTGTGGTGCACAGTCAGCAGGCACTAACATCAGCAGACCCTGAGGTCGGCGGAGACTGAGATCGGTGGGCCTTAGGTCAGTGGGAATTAGGGTCAGCGGGCAGTGAGGTCAGCGGGCAGTGAGGTCAATGGGCACTAGATCAGCAGGCAATGAGGTCAGCGGGCAGTGAGGTCAGCGAACACTAAGGTTGCTGGGCACTGAGGTCAGCAGACACTAGATCAGCAGGCACTAGATCAGCAGGCACTCACACAGGAGCTCAGTCTTCTTGCTGCAGTAGGTGGTCACCCAGTAAGGCACCAATGTGACAATAATGGGCGTTTGAGGTGCTCAAACGCTTTGATAACTTAACTTGTCCAACTCAGTAAAGAATCCTTTTTCATTTTCACATTCAATTGAAGCTCATTACACTGAAACTACTCGAGATGCCATATCTCACACAGCACCCTGAAAAGACTCCACCTGGAGCCCAGTGCCCACTAGCCCACAGAAGATCTGGAAACCTGACAGGATATTTGCCTTCTGCCCCACAACCATACAAGGACAGGCCCTGAAGTCACCTTCTTCAAACAAGAAACTCGCACACCCTCTGTCACATTGCTTCCTTTCAGGGGACCTGTGACACTCTCAGACACACAGAGTCCACAGCTCGGTGTCCTCCGTGGAAGACAGGGAAGATGGGGCAGTGTGGGTGCAGGATGAAGTAGAAGTAACAATGGCTGCACAAAAGAAGGGAGACGTTATGGCAGATATTTTTAATATAGTTTTGACCTTCAAACTATGTAGTTTTTTTGTTTTTGTTTTTGTTTTTTTTGGAGACAGGGTCTCGCTTTGTAGTGCAGGCTGGCCTCAAACTCACGAGGATTCTCCTGCCTCAGCCTCCCAAGTGCTGAGATTACAAGCGTGTGCCTTTATGTCCAGTGATGTAGTTATTTTATACAAGAAAAAATTTTAAATTTCGAATTTGAGTGTGGTGGCACATGCCTGTAATCCCAGCACTTGGAAGGCTGAGGCAAGAGGGTCATCATGAATTCAAGCCCAACTTAGACTACAGGGCCAGCCGCAACTACATAGTGAGACCCTGTCTTAAAAAAAGCCACATCTGAAAACAAAATCTAAATGTGTATCAAAATGGGCAACATAATTGGAGAAAAAGAGTATCTATCAAGGGACTTTAAAATGGTACTTTATTCATTCATCCCAAGTGAAACATATACAAAAATTAAAAGAATTTTTAAAAATACAAATTTTAGTCACACATGATGGAGCACACCTACAGTCTTAGCACTTAAGGATCCTGAATTCAAGGCCTGCCTGAGCTGAGCTATATAAGACTGTCTAGAAAAAAAAACTCATAAACTTTACAATCAATCTTATATGCATTTTAGGGAAATGTTAAGCAATGACACAAATGTAAGCTAGGGATGTAGCTCAGTGACAGAGCACTTGCCTAACATGCACAAAGCCCTGGTTTGATCACCACCACTGAAAATAGCAGCAATAACGAGATGCAAATACAACAGATACCTTTCTTCATTAAAAGGAATGAAAGGACTCAAGAAATGGCTGGACTCAGTGGTTCCAGCGCCTGCTGCACAAGTGCAAGGTCCAGAGTTCGATCCCTGGTACCAAAAAAATAAAAAAAAAAGAAATGGCTGGATGCAGGTCTTGAAAGGAAAGCCAAGGTGAGGCAAGATGAGCCAAGGTGAGCCAGGACAACAGGTCACAACAAAGTGTCCATGAAAGATGAAGGACTTGCCAAATGTGAAGGACCCAGGAGCCAGCTGCAGGGGCTCCTGGCTGGTCCTGTTTATATTAATTTGAGTGTCACACATACAACAAAAGCAAAGATTTTCCACAGGTTATAATATAGTGAGGAATACGAATCCACAAGTAAAACAAACAAAAGAGAATCCACAAGTCTGCCTTGGTCTTCAAAGAAGAAAAAAGAGAAACAGAAACACCTGGCACAAGGGGGGGTGACTATTATACCAAAGGCATCCTCTCAAAACTGGTAATGAGGAAGAAGTCTCTGTCCTGTCTTCTGAGGTACCTGTGAAGGAGGAAGGCAGGTGAGGTGAAGGCAGAAGAGCAGCAGCATGGAGAAGTCCACATGCTGCTCTTGGGCCCCTGTGGCATCTCACACACTGACTGCAGTCCTGGCGGGACAGCCTCAGAGCACAGTGCCATCTACAGCACACCCCAAACATGCCAGCTAGACCCACTCAAGCCTCCTGCTGCCAGGTCACAGGTACACGTGGGGCAGAGACCCAACACCCACTGTGACGCAGGACTTCGGATTGGGGAAAACAGCTACTAATGATATGTGGGGGAACCTGGGAAGATCTGACTGCCAAGGGCTTCCGGGCAACACCAGGGGTTCTCATTATGCTTCTTAGATGCTCTCCATCGTGGGCTGGAGTAGAGAACGTTCTTTCCTCTTTCCTGAGGGGAAAAGGACACTCAGAGATGAAGTATCCTGTAGCTGAAATTTCCTTCAAAGAGTTTGCAAGCACCTGCTGGAGACACGTGGCAGGGTGGGAGTGTGTGTGCATGCACACACTCGTGTCCCAGAAGTCTCTAGATCAGAAACTTCCCAAGACTAGCAGTGTGGCTGTCCTCAAGGAGCTAGTTCCCTCAGGGACAGGGAGGTCTCTCTTCCCAAGGCCATGAGTAAGGCCTGATCTAAACCTGAGGGCGACCTTACCCTACTCATAGGCTGTATGACATAATTTTTTTTTTTAAGAGTAGGAAAAGTTTATTGGGAAAAAAAGCTTCTGCCTAAGAGAGACAGAAGGGGGACCGGAAAGTGGGTTGCCTGTGCATGACATAATTAATGTGTTCCAGGGGCAGCAGCTGCATCAAGTGCCTCAAAGCCAGCAACACCACAGAGCTGCAGTGCCCAAGCAGAGAAAAACCACAATCTGCGCCTGGGCCAAACTGAGGTGGCAACCAAAGCTGACAGTCAACAACAGCGGGTAAGAGTTAAACTGCACAAACCCAAAACCAGAGCTAGAGCCAGAGATGTGGTCAGAAACCCTGATAAGGCTACCTAACAAAGCACATTCCACAGTAAGCAAACAGACCATGGTAAGGTCAGCTGGTCCCTGTGCTGTCCATGACATGCTCTGGGTCACAAACCAGGGCATGGATTGTTCGGCCTGCTTTCTCTGTGGGTCTCCTGAACTTGACAACAGCACACTCACCGCCTACCCTTCCCTTTAGGGTTTGGGCTGTCCTTCAGGTCAGGCCTCAAATCACAGCTGTGGCCAAAAGCTACAGAAAATCTTTAAATGTCCTTTTGCTCACAGGATGTGAAGATGGCTTCTATGACACAGCAGCCAAGCAGAGCGCTCCTCAAGCACCATTCGGCCCCCACCCTGCTCTCTGGCAGGCAGGTGCAGCAGTGACCGCAGGTGAGTGCAAGCAGTGATCACGTGGCTCTGGATGAAGACTGGGACCTCCTAGGTCTGCAGAAGTGGGGAGGCCAGATGCCAGGGCAAGCCTAGGGCTCAGGGGCAGGTTGTTGCAGCAGTCACAGAAAGAGTGCCCTTGCAGGCCAGTCCCAGAGGCTGCTATTGTACAGACTGTGGGCCAGAGCTGCTGTGAGGCCTTTACCTGCAGGCAGCTGCTGGCAGAGCTCACATCTTGCTGGGCACCAAGCCCGGCATCTTCAGGCTCTGCTAATTGGTATATGTGCCCACTGGATCCCCAACATTATTCTTGGGGAGCTGGGGAGGGGGCTACAGAAGAAGGTGACTCACTCTGGCCCTGGCTGTGTCACAATGCTTCCCACGAGGCCTTTGGCCTCTAAGTGCTAAATGTCCCTCCTTCCCAGAGGTCTTCCAGAGCAATTCTCAGACAGAAACTGAGACATCTCCTGTACTTGTACCTGCTGGAATTTTTTCCTCAGAGTACTTACTGAGCCTTTTTGTTTGGTTTGGTTTTTGAGACAGGGTCTTGCTAAGTTGCCCAAGCTGGCCTTAACTTTCAATCCTCCTGCCTAAACCTCCCTAGTAGCTGGGATTACAAGTGTGCCTGGGTATTGGGCTTTTTTTCTGTTTTACGTCAATCCCTACCACCACTACTACGTTCTTTAAGAGCAGGGCCTTCTGCTGTGCCAGCAGGCACAGGGGAGTCAGGTGGAGGGGAAAGAGGTGAGCACACCCTGGGCAGAGTGAAGTACCTTGGAAGATCAGTGCCTGTAGATTGGAGCCCCAAGGAGGGGGGTGAGACTCACAAACTGGGTACCCCTGTGCCCCAGACAGTGGATGGCCAGAGCTCAGCAGCTCAAAGAAGGTCAGAGCTAAAGGCACACTATGACCAGTGGCTGAATTTAGTAAAACACAAAAGGGCTACAGGAGCAACAAATCTGCGCAGCTTCCTTGGGCCTTGTAACTTGAAAGTCACACAGTAGTCAGAAGAATGACAGCCACAGGCCCTGAACTATCCTGTGCAGACGCTCAGAAGGAAACAGAAGGCTAGGAGGAAGCTGGGTTGGGACTTAGTGCTAAGGCCAGCCACCAAGCCCAACAGTCATTTACCTGCTTTCTCCCCTCCCAAGGCCACTGCCACCTCAAGGAAGAGGAAATCCGACTTTAGTAGAGAAGCCAGGTACTGCAATTGTGCCTGCATGCAGAGTAAAGAGGACAGCACAGGCAACGGTCACTTACTGTCTTCACACTTCCAGAGCTCCACTTCTCACTGCAAACTCTAGGCCCACCAGGGACCTGAAACACATTTCACTAAGCAGACAATCCCTTGCACATACACAGAAGTCAGTCAGTTCTCAGAATTTACCTAAAACTTTCTACAAGGTGTTAGGGAATCTGCGTGTCTGTGGGCATGCACACACATCAGAGTTGAGCTTTCACATCCAAAAACATTAACTACCACATTCAGGAATAAAGTGGAACTGTGTTGCGAGCGGATGGCTGTGCACCATCCACCTGTCAAAGCACGGAGTCTTCAAGCTTTCTTTCAATGTAAATTAACTGCATCCTTTGGCTAAAGACAGAGTTGTTGAAACTTTCTAAAGCTTCACAGAATTCTCTTAACGTGTACTAGATCTTCTCCTGAGAAAAAGCAGGCCCTGGGGAGCAGATACCATCTGTTGGAGAACTCAGGAAGTGAGCATCCTCCGGACAGCCCACTGCAAACGCTTAGGGCCCCGAGGGCGCCCGCCGAGGCAAGCGCAGAGAAATCTGCTCTCCACCATTACTAGAAATCAGAATTAACTCGCGGCCGAAGTTCGGGTTATTTACTGACTCTTTAAAAAGCCCAACCGAACCCTTCCGGGTCTCCAGAGGGTATCCCCACGATGACACCGAGAACGCACGGAAAACTCGTGCTTCTTTGTACGAAGTCGCAGGGCTGCCCTTGCCCCGGCCTCCTCCGGAGCCCTAAGTGGATTTCCGCGGGCCGTGACTTAATCTGATCAGCGCCAACTTCGGCGAGCGTGACTTCCCTGTTCACGCGCCCGGGACAGCGCCGGTGCCGGGAGGGTGGCTGGCATGGGAGGGACAATGGGCCGGCGGTGGGGAGGAACGTGGGAGCCGGACGCGCGGGGGCCGGGCACGCGAGGAGCAGCGGGGCGGGCCTGGGCCGGCGGCCGCCTGGCAGCTGTCAGCGCGGGGCCGGGCCGGGGCGGGGCGGCGGGCGGAAGGCCCGGGCCTGAGGACAATGGCGCGGCCCGGCCCGCGCGGCTCGCACCGGTGGCTGGCGCGGGGGTGTGTGGGGGGGTGGAGGCGTCGCGCGCACTCACCTGCGGCGCCGGCTCGGCGCGGCTCGGCCCGCGGGCTCGACGGCGCAGGGCACGGCGGGCGCGCCCATTCATTAACCGCTTTGTCTGACCCCGTCGCCCCTCCCGCCGCCCCGGCCCCGCCGCCGAAACGCCGCCGGACGCTGCGCCCCTCCCAGGGCCCCGCGCGGCGCGGGGGCGTGGCCGGGGCGGGACCGGAGCGCGCAGGCGCAGTCCCCACGCACCTGCCCCACCCGGGGTCTGACGGGGACTGCGGCTTTAGAGGCCGAGGCGCCGAGGACGGGGCGGGGCCGAGCGGGTACGCAGGCGCAGTCCCACGCGGCCGCCCTGCCGCGGCTGGAAGACCACGCAGGCGCAGTGCGGGCGGCGGCTGGCAAGGCCGGACGCGGGGGTGGTACGAGTCTGCCTCCCGCGGTTTCTTCGCGGGGCTCGGCGGTTGGGGCGCCTCGGCTCCCATCCAGCGGCCTCCACGGGGCTTCCGGCTGGCAGCGGTGCTGAGCAGGCAGGTGGGGCCCGAGGGCAGCGTCCTGCGTCACGAATGCGGAGTCGAGCCCGGGTCCGCCTTCTCGGTCGGCAGGGTCGGCCGGTAGTCCCAACTCGTGACGCCGCGGCTCCTTGTTTATGTAGAAACGAGACGGATTTGTCCACGTTTGCAAGTCCCCACCTTAAGCACCGAGGACTTGTTCGCCCCGAATGCTGGCTTAGTCCCGGAGTCGCCGTCGCTGCTCGCCCCTCCTAGGCCCTGGACGGCTGTTTCAAGGTCCGGATCCAACCTGCTATCTGCTTTAATATTGCTCTGTTGAGAGAGGTTTCTCCATTTTAAATAAAAATGAGTGACATCTCTGGACAGTGGAAGCTGCGAGAAGCCCCGCTGAGGTCCCTCCCGCGGTGATCTGGGCTGCACGAAGCCCAGGGCGTCGCTATCCAGCCAGTCGCAGGGAGAGCCAGCAGACAGATGGTCCTTCCCAGGCGGGGTTGGTTTTCTCCAGATCCAAGCTAGAGCTCCCAGGTTAGGCTCTGTCCCCCTTGACCCCCACCTCTGGGCCTTTGCACTGGCTGGCTGCCTGGCACGCTCCTCCCCAGGTGTCTGCCTCTTGCATGCCCTCTTGAGATCTTTGCCGCGATGGCACTGCTTTGAGGAGGCTCCCCCTCACCAGCCTATGCAGAAAGCACCCCCCAGCTCTCCTCAGGCTGCTGCTGTTTGCAGGCTTCTGGGGACTGTGCCCAGGAAGGCTAGGTGCGGGAACAGGAGCTTCCTGAAGCCAGAGAGGGACACCTGAGGCAGGTGGACATTCTCATTTTGTGTGCAAGGTGACCCCGTGAGTGCGCTTAGCACTAGAGGGTGTGCTGCTTATCACAGAGCCAGAACACAACACAGATGGGGACTGTCCCTTTGGCCTTTCTTTCAGCTGTAACACTCAACTGATCTTCAGTGGATGCTGTCCGTGCACAGGAGCCTGTTTTATTTTTTCTTTTATCTGAACCAAAGAAGGCAGGGAGGAGCCAGCAGGGTAATGGGTGGCCTGTATGGTGGGCACTCAACATAGGAACAGTGTGCCAGGCAACCTACCTTTATCACCGAGGGTTCAGCTTGACCTACAGCATCCTCAAAATTGGGTAGCCCTCCAAGCCCTTGGAGGATTCACCCAGGCCAAGGTTCCCATCTTGTGACCTCGGGCCAGCTCTTCTGCTGTGAACTAGGGACTGTGAGCCCAGCTGTGGGATTGGGGTGGAGGATGTCAGGCAGAGCCCCTTGGTTTCCTTCAGCTGGGGGCTTGGGGCTCTGCATACTCTGTGGTCCTCAGTCCAGATAGCTAAATGCTGGGCATGTGCACAGGAGCCCGTGGCTCCATGGCAGTCAGGGTGGGACCCCAGAGAGCCTGGATGGGTGCTCAGGGTGGGGCTGCTCTGTGTGCTGAGAGGACTCTCAGGCCCTGAGCTCCTGCACTGCTCACTCACCCACAGGAGGTAGGAGGGATTCACTGTGGTCACACTACCTCTGAACAGAGCTGAGTCATGCAGGGTCTCACACTCATGCATAGCTCAGGAGAAAGTTATAGATGTGGCTCCTTGAAGTGTAGAATGTCCCAGGAGGGCTTGGACAAAGGTGACACAGCCAGGAGAGAGCATATGTGTTTGTCCAGCATTCCTGGGCCCAGTTCAGGGTCTCAGATTTTGGTGGTCACTGGTTCCACGGGGAGAGGAAGGCTGCCTGGTGACAGAGTGATTCCCAGGTGGGAGCAGAGGGCACAGAAGGGCAGATGCAGATCCTCTGCCCAGGGGACATGGGGAACACTAGCTTGTGACAGTGTTGGTGGGAACAGCTTTGAGGTTTGGGATCATAACTAGGATTCCAGATTTCACGGATAGACAGATATTGCATGGGACATGCATATACTAAGGTAATTATTTGTTGTTTATCTGGAATTAAACTAAACTGGTTGTACTGCATTTTATCTGGGAGCCCTAGTCATAACAGGAACGCTACTGCCCTTCTGATAGTCCAGTCAACAGCAAAAGTAGTTTTTATTTTACTTATTTTTTGATGGTTTTTTTGAAGCAGGGTCTCACTATGTAGTTCAGGCTGACCTTGAACTGGTGGCAATCCTCCTGCCTCAGTATCCTGAGTGCTAAGATTACAGGTGCATGCCACCACGGCTGGCTGGCCCTAAAAGTAGTTTTTATTTATTATTTTTTTAATCTTTAATTTTTTAATAGCAAAACATTTACTGGTACATTTTAGACATACATAATGATAACACTCATCATCATAGGGAATTTAAAAGTAGTTTTTAAAAAGTGAAAACTCTCTTACGTTCACAGATTCAGGAGAATAACTTTGGAAACAGTGTATCTCCTGCCAAGGTTCTTGTACATTTGTGGTGTTAGGGGTGGGACCCAAGGCCTGGTGCATGGGGATAGTGTCTTCCAAAGGAGTGTGGCACAAGGAGAAATCTGTGTCTAGTTCCTGACACAGGGCTCCTGATTGCCTCAGCAACGAGGTGGTAGGAGTGTTGCACACAAGCTCTTAAACCCCCAGAACTTCTTGAATGATGGGTGCATCTTGTGTTCCAACGAGGCAGCTCTGGGTGATCTGCTGGGTGGCTTCAGGGTGAGCTGGTCATCTAAAGACTAAGCCACATGTTAGCCTGGGACACCCAGCCCCATGTCAGAGGGGAGATGGGATTGAGACAACTGATAATCAGTCCTGCCAAGGGACACAGCTGCTGTGAAGATCCCTAACTAATATGGAAAGCACAAAGCTAGTTCTATAGGAGAGAGAACGGGACAGGGTCACAGAGGCTGGGGTGTCTGGGGAACGGAAAAAAGAAGACTGACTGGGCTGGGGGAACCGCTGAGTCACATGGTAAGGATTTTGAATGTTCCCAACACGACGATAAAAGGTATGTCTGAGGCGAAGGATGTGCCAGTGACCCTGATCTGATCATTACACATCACACACGTCTCGAAGTGCCACACAGCACCCTGTAAATATACACAATTACTGTGTACCAGTTAAAAATAAACATGAATTTTTAAAAAGTCCCTTGGGCTGGGGGTGGAGCATATGCTTAGTGTGTGTGAGGCCCTAGGTTCGATCCTCGGCAGTAAAATAAATATTCCTAAAAGTTGGGGTTGGAAGCTTCTGGGTTGACGAACGCAACGATGTGCCAGGAAACCCATGTACTCCAACTCCTGCTCAGGACCCTCTGTGTACTTCATCCAGCTGTTCATATGTGTTTTTATTTATTTATTTTTCTTTTAATTGTGAGACAAGATCTTGCTAAATTGTCCAAGCTGGCTTTGAATTTGTGGTCCTCCTGCTTCCATCTCCCAGCCTATTATTTTCTTTATGATATCCCTTATAAAATGGCAAATATGAGTGTTTTCTTGACTTCTGCAGCCATTCCAGAAAGTTACCCAACTGAAGGGGGAGGTCATGGGAACCCATAACCTGTCCTCCCAGCATCAGAAGTCCCAGAGGCCTGGACTTGCACTCAGTGTCTGAAGCAGTGTCAGACCTGGGGACTTCCCTGTGGGGTCTGGTGCTACCTTGCACTGGTGGACAGCTCTAAGTGGAACTTTTAAAACTGAAAATTAAGCTAGGTTTGGTGGTACACACCTATAATCCCAGCACTTGGGAAGCTGAGGCAGGAATATTGCTGAGTTCAAGGGCAGCCTGAACTACATAGTAAGACCTTGTCTCAAATAGAATGCAAATTAAATTTTGTTGAACTATTTATTATATGATCTCACCTAAGAGATCTCCTGTACTCTGCTCAGGTTTTTCCCATTGGTAATATTTTGCAAAAAAAACTATAGCAAATATCAGAATATGTTGTCAATATGAGCCCTGATCTTACTTCAAATCCTGCAGCCTCAGTTGTGTTCATTGTTGTGTGTGAAATTCTATACATCTGTCACCCAGGCAGGTCCAGGCGCCCACAGTCAAGATCCTGAAGAGTTCCACTGCCACCAAGATGGTTTACGTTGTCCTTTTCCAGCCAAATCCACCTCTCTCCAATCCCCTACCCTGTCACAAATGATGGGTTCCACTAATCTGCCTTCCATTCCTAAAATTGGCATTTAAAAATGTTACATGGGATCACATACTAAGTAGGCTTTGGGGATTAACCTTTTTTTTTCTGGTACCGGGAATCAAACTCTGGACCTTGCACTTGCAAGGCAGGCGCGGTGCCATGGAACTAAATCCCAGGCCTGGGGATTAACCATTTTTGCTCAGTATAATATAATTCCCTGGAGATTTATCTGAAATACTGCATATATCAAGTTCGTCCCTTTTTAATGCTGCGTAGGATTCTGTGGCATGGGTGTACCACAGTTTGCTTAGCCATTCACCTGTTGAAGGACATCTGGGGTGATACCAGTTTTGCTCTGTCGCAAACAGCTGCTATCAACATTCCTGTACAGATTTTTTTTTTTAGTACCAGGGATGGAACTTGGGTCCTTGTGCTTGCAAAACAGGCAGTGGAACCACTGAGCTAAATCCCCGGCCTTCTTGTACAGATTTTGATGGGAACAAAACACTTTGCTTCTCTGGAATAAATGCTGGTCATAAGGTAGTTGTATGTTCAGTTTTGGAAGAAACTGCCAAGCCATTTCTCAAAGTGGCTCTACCATTTTGCACTCCCACCAGTGGTGTGTGAGTGTCTAGTTTCTCCTCATCTTTGCCAGCACTGGTGTTGTTGGTATTTTTTATTTCAGTCATTGTCTTTAGGTTTTTGTTGGTGGGACAAAATACCAGACACCCACAACTAAAGAGGAGAGATTTATTTGGGTCACAGTTCATAGAGGTTACAGACCATAGATGGCTGGCTCCAGCATGGCAGAGAGGCATGATGGAGGAGAAGCAGTTCATGACATGGCAGGCTGGAAGCAGAGAGGGATCAAGGGAGGAGGAGGAACGTATGTCCTTCCAGGCCATTCCCACAGTGGCCCACCTTTTTCTTTCAGGCTTTGCCTCTCAACATATACACACAGCTATAAACTCATCAGTAGACTAATCCACTAGTGAGTATTATACACCCATGATCCAGTCACTTCCCCAAAGCCCCCACTATGAGTACATGAGGCTTTGGGGGATATCTGGATGTAAACCATAAGTCATTTTAATAGGCACGATACCTTGTGCTTTTAGTCTGGACTTCTCTCACACTAACAGAGCTGACTATCTTGGAATGTGCTTATTCTGTGTATCCTCTGCACTGAAATGTCATTTTTTTGCCCTTTTTAAAAATGAATTTTTTTTACCCTTGAGTTTTAAGGTTTTTTTTTTTTTTGGTACTGGAGATCGAACTCAGGTCCTTGCGCTTGCGCAGCAGGCGGCAAAACCACTGAGCTACATCCCCGGCCCCTAAGGGGTATTTATATATCCTGTACACCAGTGCTTTGTCAGGAGGTGTGCAAATCTTTTCTCCCAGTCTGTAGCTTATCCTTTCTTTTTTCTTTGTTTTTTTTGTTTAAATGATCCTGGGGCTGGAACCCAGCATCCCATGCAAGTGCTCACCAGTGAGCCACATCCTGTAGGCGGTAGCTTCTCTTTTCATCCTCTTAGGAGAGTTGTGTATATGTGTATGTGGGGGTACTGGGGTGTATTAGTCACTTTCCCCTCACAGGGACAAAATACCCAACATCCAAAACTCCAAGGAAGAGCAGTTGATTTTGGCTCACAGTTTCAGTGGGTTCCAAGGGAGGAGCTGAATGGCGGAAGGACCTGGAAGAGGAATGTTGCTCACCCCATGGCAGCCAGGAAGCAGAGAGGACAGGAGCCAGGGACAGGAATACGCCCTTCCAGATCACACTCCATCAATGCCCCCGGATTCAATCACTTTCTAAAAGCCCCACCTCTGAGCACATGAAAACTTTGAGGGATATTTTAAATCTAAACCATAACATGGGGACTGAACCCAGAGCTTTCACACTGAGCTACATCCCTAGTCCTTCTTGTATTTCTTATTTTGAGACAGGGTCTTGCTATGTTGCTAAATTGTCCAGGCTGGGCTCAAACTTGTGATCCTCCTAACTTAGCCTGCCACAGTGCTAGAATTACAGGTGTGCAAAACCACACCCAGCTTTTACCATTAAATAGAATGTTAGGTGAAGGTTATTTGTAGACACTTTTCATCAAGTTGAAATAAATCCCCTCTATTTTTATTTTTCTCACAGTTTTTATCATAAATGGCATTGAATTTGTCAAATGTCCTTTTTGGTCAAATGTCTTTTCTACATCAGTTGATATGACCATGTAATTTTTCTACTTTTGACTGTTAGAATGGTGGATTACATTAATATACGTCTGTTGAACTAGCCTTACAGCCTTAGGAAAAAACCCATTTGGTACAATCTTTCTTATGTAATGTTTAAGTCTGTTTTCTAATATTTTTAAGGGGTTTTGTATCTATATTCACGAGTGGTATTGGTTTGTAGTTTTAGGTACTGTTTTTATTTCGTTTTAGTATGGTGATAACTAGCTTCATTAAATGAGTTGGTATGTATTATTTTCTTTTCTATTTTCTTGAAGGGATTTTGTAGAAATATTAATTCTTATCCAAACATTTCAAAAAAGCCTTCAGTGACACAATCCAGACCTGAAGCTTTCCTTCCTTCCTTTCTTTCCTTAAAATTATGAATTCAATTTTGTTATAGTTATATACCTCTCTAAATTATCTATTTTATTTTTGATGTTATGGTAATTTGTGTTTTTTGAGGAATTGATTCATTTCATCTAAGTTGTAAAATTTATATGTGTAGAGATGTTCATAGTACTGCCTTATTATTTCTGTCTATATGGCCTGTGGTGATACTGTTTCATTTCTCATTTTGATCATATTCCCCGTCTCTTTCTCTCCTTCCCTCCCCATTTGTCCCTCTCTTTCATTTGCATGTGTCATAGTTCTTCACAGAGGCAGAACCATAGGAACCAATATATGTGTGTGTGTATATATATATATATATATATATATATATATGGATAGATCTATATGTGTATGTTTATACAGCTCTATAAAGAAACAAAGACAGAGAGAAAGGTTTTATTTTGGTGCTGTGAATTGAGCTGAGGGCCTTGAACATGCTAAATATGCAGTCTACCACTGAGCTACACCCTCAGCCAGAGAGGTTTATTTTAAGAAACTGACCTATGCAATTATGGAGACTTGGTGAAACCAAAATACAATGTGGGAGGCCAGGAGGCTGGAGACTCAGGAAAGAGTTGAAGATCTAGTCCAAAAGCCATCTAACATAGAACCAGGAAGATCTGACGTTGCAGGTGAAATTCCAGTACAGTCAGCTGGAGAATTCCCTCTTGCAAGGGGAACGTCCGCATTTTGTTCTAGTCAAGCCTTCAGTTAGGGAAGGCAATCTGCCTAACTTGAAGCCCACCAAGTTAAGTGTAAATATCATCAAGAAACTCTCACAGAAATGTTCAGAATGTGTGACCAAATATCTGGGGACTCGGACCCAGACAGACTGGTATCTACAATTAACCATCACAGTTCTTTTCTTATCCTTGTGATGTCTGTAGGGTCTGGAGTGATGTCTCCTATTTATTCCTGATATTGGCATTATACTTTCTCTTTCTCTTGTTTTCCCTATCTGTTTTATCTAAACTTTCTCACTTTTATTGATCCTTTTGAAGAACTAGTCTTTGTTTCATTGATTTTTCTGTTTTCATTTTCATTGGTTTCTGCTCTCATCTGTACTATTTCCTTTCTTCTGTTTGTTTGGGTTCATTTTGTCCTATTTTTAGTACTTCACTTGATTTAGTACTTTGTTTAATTTGCCTCATGATTTTCTAGGTTCTTAAAGTGGGCACTTAGATTACTGCTTTGTAATATTTCCTTTTTTTTAAGCTATGCATTTAGTACTATAGATTTTTCTCTTTTAAAAAATATATCTTTTTTTTTTGTACTGGGGATTAAACTTGGGACCTTGCGCTTGCAAGGTAAGCGCCGGAACCACTGAGCTAAATCCCCAGCCCTAAAAAATTTATCTTTATTAGTACATGTTTGTTGTACATGATGATTACATTCCTCATAGGGAGTTGGAACATATACATATTACATCTTAAATTCATCTTATGTCTCCTTCCCCCTCCCTTCCTCCTCTATCTCTTGGTCCCCTCCTTATTTGCAAAAGATATATCTCCTTGTCTTCTATTATCTATTTTTTATTTTGCTCTTCAATTTATTTATATTTTGAGTTTCTCCATATAAGAAAAAACATGCAATATTTAAGCTTTATTTCACTTAACGTTATGGTCTCAAGGTGCATCCATTTTTCTAAAAATGACTGAAGTTTATTCTTCTTTATACTAGAGTAGTATTCCATTGTGTATAAATACCACATTTTCTTTATCCATTCATCTGTTGATGGATATATAGGTCACTTCCAAGATTTAGCTATTATGAGTTAGCTGTCCTGCTACAAACATGGGTTTACACGTATCTCTGATAACTAGAAGGAAAATAGTTGGGTCAAATAGGATATCTATATTTAGTTTTTTGAGGAATCTCCATACTATTTTGCATAGTGGTTATACTAGTTTACATTCCCACCAACAGTGTAGAAGGATTCCTTTTCTTTTGTATTTATTTGAGTTTTATGGGCTAGTATCTGGTCTATTTTGGAGAAAGTTCCATGTGCTGCTGAGAAGAATGTGTATGTTGTTGTTGGGTGGAACACTCTGGAAATGTCTATTAATTCTATTTGTTCAAAGGTGTGGTTCAACTCTGATATCTCTTTGTTGTTTTTTTGTCTAGTTGATCTATTTGTGATAATTGTGTATTAAGGTCCCCCACTATAATTGTGTTGAAGTTTGCCTGATTCTTCATGTCCAGTGGTGTTTCTTTTATGAAATTGGATGTGTCAGGGTTTGGTGTGTATATATTTATAATTGTTATCTCTTGTTGAATCATTCCTTTAACCAATATGTGGTGCCCTTCTTTGCCTCTTCTGAGGCAAAACTGTTTGGCTTCACTTTTGCTTCACTTTGTCTGAAAATAGGATAACTACTCCTGCTTGCTTTTGGGTTCCCATTGCATGGAATATTATTTTTCATCATTTTATTTTTAGTCTATGAATTTCTTTTTGGATTAAATGTGTTACTTGTATACAGCATACTGTTTGGTTTGTTTTTTGATCCAATCAGCCAAGCTGGGTCTTTTTTTTTTTTCCCGAGGCAGGGTCTTGCTATGTAGTTAAGGCTGGCCTTGAACTCACTATGTACCCCAGAATGGCCTTGAACTTACAGTGATCTACCTGCCTCAGCCTCCTGAGTGGTGTGATTAGAGGCATATACCACCACACTTGGCTCCAAGCTATGCTTTTTGATTGGAGAGTAGAGACAGACCATTCACTTTGAGAGTTTTTACTGAAAAGTATTGACTTTTTCTGGCATTGTGTCGTTTTACTGTTCTGATTCCATTTTAAAAATTCCCTTCTGGGAAAGACCCAACCCAAAAAGAGAACTACAGGCCAATCTCCCTAATGAACACAGATGCAAAAATCCTCAACAAGATACTGGCAAACAGAATACAGAGGGTCATCAAGAAGATCATACATCCTAACCAAGTCGGATTTATCCCAGGGATGCA
>NW_004624752.1:797585-811216 GCF_000247695.1 Heterocephalus glaber
AAAATTCCCTTCTGTTTATTTATTTATTTTTTCCCTTCTGTTTAATTGCTTACCCTACCTTGTGTATTCATTCCATTAAACTTTTTTTTTCTGGCATTGTTGGTTTCATTGTCTTCTTCTAGTATATCCTTGAGAATTTTCTGGGTGCTAATTTTGTGGTCATGAATTTCTAAAGGTGCTCTTTGTCATGCATGGAAAGACCTTATTTCTCTATCAATTTTGAAAGATAGTTTTTCTGGATATATTAGTATGGGTTGGAAGTTTGTTTGTTTTGTGCGTGTGTGTGTGTGTATGTGTGTGTGTGTGTGTTTTCCCTCTGGGGCTTGATACCCTTCACTCCAAGCTCTCCTGGCCTTTAAGGTTTGTATTAAGAAGTCTGATGTAATTCTTGTCTTTACCTTTGTATGTGATTTACTTTATTTCTCTTACAGATTTAAAAATTCTACCATTATGTTGGACTCCTGGGATTTTGACTATGCTATGTCATAGAGAGTTTCTTTTTTGATTGTGGCTATTTGAGGTTCTATATTCATTCCTTGTCTGTATGTTAAATTGTTTTTCCATACTCAGAAATTTTTTGCTATTGTTTCTGTTCTGTCTTATGTTTTACTAATTCTAATTAAGCTTACATTAGTTTTCTTTGTATCATCTAGCAGCTGTTTGATCCATTTTGCATGTTCTCTTGTTTTTAAGGTATCACTGAACATATGATCATGTTCATTACCCCTGTCTTCTAGTTCTGACACCCTCTTCACCCTAGTCATTTCTGCTGTCCGTACCAGGGATCGAACACAGGACCTTGCACTTGTGAGGCAGGCACAGCACCACTGAGCTAAATCCCTGACCCTTGCTGTCCATATATATTTTTTTTTTGGTACTGGGTATGGAACTCGGGACCTTGTGCTTGTAAGGCAGGTGGCAGAACCACTGAGCTAAATCCCTGGCCATAACTTTTAACAGAATTTTTTTGTCTCCTGGATTTCTGTTTGGTATCTTTTCATGGACTCTAATATTTTGTTAAATTGGTGTGTTAGTTACTTTTCTCTCATTGCTGAGACAAAATACCAGACATCCAAAGTTAAAGGGGAAGGGGTTCATTTGGCTTACAGTTCATAGAGGGTTCAGTCCATAATCAGCCAACTCCAAGGCAAGGACAACAAACAGGCATGGCAGAGCAGAAACAACATGGCGCACACAAGGCAGCAAAGGTAACAAGGGAGTTAGCAGCTCTCCCTGGCCCTTTTATCTTATTCGGACTACTTAGGGTGGGCAGCACTCACACCCTTAATCTTAGTGCCCTTGAGCCTGGCATTGCATCATGAATCAATTCCAGCTTCACACACTCTAGATCAAGCCTATGACCACATGAGGCTTTGGGGGGACATCTAGATCCAAACCATAACAATTGTTTTTTCGTGTTTGGAATTGTGTTGTTTAGCTCAGGTAGCTTTTTATTGTGTATTAAGCCCATTGTCTGTTTAGTAATATCATTTTTTAGCTCACCAAGCACCTTATTGATCTGTTTTTTTTGAGACAGAGTCTTGCTATGTAGTTCAGGCTGGCCTTGAACTCATTTTTTTTTTTTTTTTGGTACCAGGGATCGAACTCGGGCCCTTGCACTTGCAAGGCAGGTGGCGAAACCACTGAGCTAAATCCCCCGCCCTTGAACTCATTATGTATATAGCCCAGGCTGTCCTTGACCTTATGACAATCCTGACTGCTAAGAGTTATTTTCTTTCCAAGTTCACATTTTTCTGTGTGAATCCTGAGTCCTGCCCCACTTTTCCTGCTGGGTGTGGTTGTGTCGTTGGTCAGTGGTGTCCACCCAACGGCTGTATCCACTCCAGCGTGTCCAGTTCCCACGTTCCTCTGTGTGCCCCAAGTCACAGGTTTCTCCACCTAGCTTCACAGCCTGGGGTTTGTGAGGCTCCCCCAGTTCCAGAGTCCCCTCTGCCTCTACACCCCAGTCTGTGGCAACTGTTTTAGCTGAGGTGTGTCCCTAATCACACTGGCAGATGGGGAAAGCAAACAGACCACTGAGCTCCGTGTTGGATGTAGGCAGCAGGGTGGGGTGAGGGGCAAGCAGCCCACTAGACCTAATGCCAGCACTTAGACCCAACATCTTCTGAAAGCCACACACGACCACCTTGGCTTCTCAACTTGGAAGGTAGGACCCCTGTATCCTTCCCGGCCTGAGCTTCAACTTCTCAGGGGGGTCTATGCCTAGGCTTCACCCTCTCAGTGACTGTCTGTTATGGTCGACTCCCAGGCAATCATTGTGGTAGGGAACCCCAGAAACCCTGAAGTGGAGTTGTTCTGTGGCTCAGTATTAAACAATTAATCCCATCCCAAAATGTCTCTGATTAAGCACGCTCAAATATGGCTGTTGCTGCACTGGATTTCCCCTTCAACTCTAGCCTGCTGTGTGGTAGGAGCTGGTTTCACAGAAAGAGCCTGTTTTTTTTTTCTTTTTTTTTTTTGGTACTGAGGATTGAACTCAGGACCTTGTGCTTTCGAGGTAGAGGTGCAGAACCACTGAGCTAAATCCCTGGCCCAAGCCTGGCTGTTTTTACAGTTTACAATGACTGTGGACTCTTCTTGGGGCTAGTGCTGCTGGCCAGGCCCATTGTTGCTCCCGTGAGCTGCGGCCCTCTCCTGGCTCATCCTATGTTAGCAGAGCCAGTTCTCCCTGGGAGCTAGGGCTCAGCTTTCCAGACTGCTTTGTCCTTTGCTCTGCATCATGCTACATTTCTCCAGCTCCTGTGGTTTCTAGTTTTCCTGTCAGCTCTCTCCAGATTCCCAGAGATCCACTTCTTTTTTGTCTTCACCAAACTGTTTTCCAGGTGTCTCGATTCCAGGTCTCTGACAGGCTGTATTTGCTGCTGGTCTGTACTCTGCCATTGTTAATCCCCTAGATTTCTCTATCAACACTGCTTTCCCCATTTCTCAGAATTTGCTATATGTTGTATTTTTGTTTTAATTCAGTTCAACATTTTAAAATTCCCTATGCCTTTTTTTTTTGGTACTGAGGATTAAACCCAACACCTTCATATTGAGCTACATCCCCAGCCCTTTAAAAAAATTTTTATTTTGAGACAGAATCTTGCTAAGTCAATAACTTGCCCAGATGGTTGAACTTGGGAGTCTCCTACCTCAGCTTTCCAGGATGCTAGAATTACAGGCATGTGCAACCAAGCCTTGCTGATTTTAGTTCTAAAATTTCCATTTGATTCTCCCCCTGCCCCCCAGTACTGGGGATTGAACTCAGGACCTCAGGACCTTGCACTTTCGAAGCAGGCATAGCACCACTGAGCTAAATCCCCTGCCCTCCATTTGATTCTTAATCAAACGAACAAACATCTGACTCTTTGGTTTGGTTTTGGTAAGATTTTCTATTTTTAATGTTTCAAGATTATTTGTAATTGTCTATTAGGCATTTTTGTGATGTCTGCTGTATGATCCTTGTCATATAATTCCAACAACTGACTCATCAACGTTGGTTGGCATCTGCTGATTATCTTTCCTCATTCAAATTAGGAGTTTCCTAGTTCTTGGTATGACGAGTCATCTTCAAATTGCAGCCTAGACAGCTTGGACACTATTTTAGGAGCTTTGGAGCTTGGTGTCATCTGGCCAGGACACACTGGATAAGTGCAGCACAGCCTGGTCCACTCTGCTAAGTTGTGGCCCAACTGTGACCCAGTTTTGAAAGCCCTTGCATTCCTGCTCTGTTCTATTCATTTGGTGCCACAGAGGCATCCACTTCATTCTGTGGGTGCCGTCTGTGAGGACAGAGGTGTTTCTTGTGCTGCCCATTGCTGCTGGGTGGGGAGGGGAGAGGCCAAGCCCATGTGTGGACCTGGTAACTGCAGGTTTCTGGCCATTGCTGTTGACTTCCCAGTGGCAGGGCCTGTGGGGTCCCCCAGGGACTAGGTGGGAGGCCAGAGAGATGCCAGGCCTGGCTGCCTGCTACTGTTGGTGGGAGGATCATGAGCCCTGGGCCCCACAGCCCTGACTGCTGGGGTGGATGGAGACTTGATGCTTGTCCAGTCCTTGGTGCCTGGCTGGCCTACTTCTCTCCTCCCTCCACTCAGAATCCTGTAATTGTCTGCTGTGTCATTTAAAAGTTGTATTTCGCTGGAGGACCAGGGAGAGATCCATCCATATCATCTATTCCTGAACTCAAAGTCTCTGGTTTTATTCTTAACTTTTATAGATGTAATTATTTATTTGAAGTATTTTTAAGACAGCTTAGCCTGCGTACAGCTTACCCACATGGCACGTGCAGCTCAGTGGCTTTGGTGAGCTCTCTCCACAGTCCTAATGGCAGCATGGTCACCTGCAGGATAAGCTGCATGCCCTCAGCTCTCACTTCCACTCCAACCTCACCTGGTCTCGTCACAGATTTGCCCCCTGGACACTTCCTGCAGGGAGAATTGTAAGCATAGCGTTTGGTGTCTGGTTCCTCTCACTAAGCACAAGGTCTTGGAGGTCTTCCCTGGTGCGGCATGTGTCCCAGCTTCGTGCATCCATGCTGTGACCTCACACTCCATTTCTGGACATGCCATGCTTGATGTTGTCCTCATGGTTTGGCATTTGTGAAAAACATGTCTATGGATGTTCCCATGCTCATTTCACACAAGACATATGTTTCCATTTCTTTTGGGCATGGACTGCATCCTATGGGTAGAAGGGCAAGTGCTGCATCCTTTGTTAATTCCACGTGCATTGTTTTGAGAAGTACCTGCCATTTTCCAAAGCAGCTGTGGATGCAGGTTCCTGTCTCCATGTCCACATCCTGGTAGGTGTGCCCTGGTGTCTTATTG
The DNA here is from genome assembly GCF_000247695.1 of Heterocephalus glaber. The sequence goes on from NW_004624752.1 coordinate 802,412, forward strand.
TGGATTTCATTTGCAGTTCCCTGATGGCTGACGCTACTGAGCCTCTTTTCATACCCTAATAGGCCATTTGTATATTTTTGGAGAAGGGTCTATTGAAGTCCTTTTCTCATTTTCAATTGGTGCATGTGTGCATGTGGGTGGTTTTCACTGTTGTTGAACTGAGGCATTGGCTTTTGCTAAGAGGGAGATGGGATGCCAAGGAGGTGCTCAGCACAGGTGTGATGGAGTCATGAGGCTGCCGAACAGAGAAACAGACAGGTGCAGGCTGAGGAGCTGTGATGGACAGGGCACTGGCTGTGCCAGGTGAGAGGGGCTGGCAGTAGGTACATCGTGAAGGGCGAGCCCATGGAGTTTTCTGATGTGTCTCCAAGGGCCATAGGGGCTGCCCAGCAGGAAGCAGGAAGGTGCCAGTAGCTGACAGGGTGCATTTATGTCCTATACTGCTGTGACAAAGGATCATAGGCTGGGCACCTTAAAACAACATGAATTTCTTGTCTCCCTATTCTGGAGGCCGGAAGTCTGAAATCCAGGTGTGGGCAGGACTGGCTCCCTCTGTAGCCTACAGGGGGCCCTTCCTGGCTCCTCCATCTCCTAGAGGCCTCTAGCCTCCACTTCTTGGCTTGTGGCTATGTCACTCCAGGCTCTGGCTCTGCCATCACATGGCTGTCTTCCCACTGTGTGTCTGTGTCTAAATTTCCCTCTTTTCATAAGGACATGAGTCATTGGATTAGGGCCCAGCCCTATGACCTGATCTTGATTTCATTTGCAAAGACTATTTCCAAACAGGGGCACTGTCACAAGCAGCGTGGCCGACCGAGAGCTTCAAGTCCTTCCAAGAGGCACATTATTCCCATGGTAGATGGAGGACAATAGAGAAGCTGAGAGATGAAGGTAGGAGCTGAACCTTAGGCAGGTAAGATCTAGAGGCCCAGTGGACACCTGGAAGGACATGCTGAGGAGGAGGCTACTGCAGCGGTCAAAGTGTAATTTCCAAAAAGTTAGATACATGATTCATATAACTCTAAAGTGAAGATGTGTCAGAGGCTTATTTAATCATTAATAGAGGAAACAAGCATGATGGTGGGGCTGGTTCAAAAGACTGGAAAGAGCCAGGCATGGTCATGCACGCCTATAATCCCAGGTACTCTGGAGGCTAAAGCAGGAGGATCATAAATTTGAGGCCAGCCTGGGCAACTTAGTGAGACCCTATTTCAAAGTAAAATAATAAAAATAAAACAAATAGGTTTGGGATGTAGGTCAGTAACAGAGTGCCTGGCTAGCATGCACAAAGCCTCAGGTTCAGCCCTCAGTATTTAAAAGAAGAAGAAAAAAGTTAAAGATGAAAATATTTTCAGTAACAGAAAAAAAGCTTACTTTAGTAAACTTGCTAATTTAACTTAAAAAACAAAACTTTGTTAATGCTCTATAGGACTGTAAAACTGCCACGTTTTCTAACTATAATCTTTTCTTATCAAGCAGAAATAATTTCTATCACCACTCACTACTGGACAGAATTCATCTGCATTGCCTTCAGACAAGAATCACTGTACTTAGCCATCTGTTTTCTACAAGTTCAAGTCTACCCTTGCTGAGTTATAAAACATCAAATCAATAGGAAACAGCCAGTTAAGCAGGTGCACAGCCCAGGAGCCTGAGTGTCCCACTGAGAGGACATAGTGCCTTCCTCATGCCTGGTCCTGTTTGGGAAAATTTTCCTTCGTAGTTTTCCTGGTGATGAATGAGCTGCAGAGGTTCTTTTTGGCTGAGGAACGCCACCCTTCTTGCATTGCTGACTTGACTCATCTGCACAGAGGCTGCAAGGGGGTAATTAACCTGTACCAGCCTCCTGGCTAGGCGGCTCATCTAAGGCATGCATTGCATAAGGCAAGGCAAAGCTGGAAAATCAACTCTGTCTGGGGATGTCATCATGAGGAATGCAGGACTGAGTTTCTGCTATGCCTGAGATGTTCATTTGCCCAATTTTGTTCCCAGCCGGGGGGCTGAGCTGAGCCAGTCTCCCCCAGCTCTCCTTCTCACACCTTGTGGGTGGTGTATTTGGGCGCATACCCCTCTTCTTCAGGCCCCTGCTGGCTTTGAGGCACCCAGCTTGCAGGAAGCCACTCCCTGCATCTTGCAAGGTTGACCTTTAGCCAGAGAGCAGTGGCCTGACTGGTATGGGTCTGAGGGCGGTGTAGGTGCCGGCTCAAGCCAGCTGCTCCCATCCTGTCCCCTGAAGGTGATGTGTCACGTTGGCTCCAAGACATTAACTCTCAAATATGACATCTACCCAAAGCCTTGCTCAGACAGCCAATGTATCCATTTATATCTTGCTGAAAAGGAGCATTGATTTCTTTTGTAACTATGTACATCCCTAGATTTCCATGTAAAGAACATCAGTAAAAACTATTTTTTGTGATTTCTGGAGTGAGAAAATGTTATTTAAGGAATGTTTCTTCCTTTTTTTCTTTTTCCTTTTCTTTTTGTTTTTCGGTTTTTTGAGGCAGGGTCTCCCTTTGTAGTTCAGGCTGGCCCTGAACTCACTATGTAGCCCAGGCTGGCCTTGAATTAGCAGTGATCCTCCTGCCTCAGCCTTCGGAATGCTGGAATTATAGGCATGCGCCACCATGCTCAGCAGTTTAAGGAATGTTTCATTTGTCTGTGAAAACACAGTCTTCTAAATTAAAAGTTAGAGATAGATCCAGAAGAAGGGAATAAAGGGCTTTATCTTATTCCTTCCAGAAAAGAGCATTACAAAAAACCTATCACCATGCTGTTCTTTGCCGTTTGTTGGGTTCATGTTTTCCACCAGCAGAGCTAACAGTTCGGAGGGCAGCAATGTCCTCAGAGCTGAGCTCTTGACAGGTGTGTCAGTGGAGGGCCCAGATGATGTGTCTGTGGCCAAGTCTCTGCCCGATGAAGCCCAGAGGTGGCACACATGGGGCTCTGAGCTAAGTGAACAGAGCTTCTTGCTGTGGAAGGACAGTTATAAATATGGGGAGAGGAAGGAGAACAAATGCCAGGTTACATTGGAATTGGACAGCTGACCTAGCATGCCCTGGGTTCAGTCTCTGGGTGGGAGGGGGGCGTGGATTGAGAGAACACAGCAGGCCTAGGTATATGTGTGTACATACTTACACAATTCCCAGCTCTCTCTGCTGGGTGTAAACAGAATCACACCTTATAGTCTTCTATGATTTGCTTCTTCCATTCAGCCTGATGTGTTTGAAGTGGCCATGTAGCTCCATGGTGCAACCATGTACTTTCAGGGCTGTGTGCTATTCCATTGTATGGAGATATCTCACTCCATTTATCCACTTGGTTGTGGACATTTGGGGATCTGCCTCAGTATTTTTGCTGCTAAAAACACTGTGGGAGCTGGGTACAGTGGCTCATGGCAATAATTCCAGCTATTCAGGAGGCTGAGGCAGGAGGATCATAAGTTTGAGGCCAGCCTGAGCAACTTAGCAAGACCTGTCTTTTAAAAAGGGGGGAATTAGCTAAGAGCAGGAGGGATGTAACTTCCAGTGGTAAGCACCCCTGGGCACAATCCCCAGTACCACAAAAAACCCCCAACAACCGACCCCCCAAACAACTGGTCCTCTCAACATTTTTGCACGTCTTCTGATGAACAAGGGCAAGTGTCTCAGGCACAAGCTCAGGAGCTGAAGGCACCTAAGAATATGCATGGCCTCGACTCCACACCTAGGTGTGGGGACACATGTTGTGGTGGCTTGCATTTTCCCAAAGTGGCCCTGACTTCTCTCCTACAGTGTGCCGCTCTTCAACTATGCCTCTGATGCTCTCCCATCAGGACTGGAGTCTGCACCCCCTCCCAGCTCTTGAATCCGGACAAGGTTGTCGCTGCAGAAGTGATGCTATGAGACTTCTGAGGCTAGGCTGTGACAAACAATGCAAGTCTCATCTGGTTCTCTTGGGACTCTTACCTTTGGAACCTGGCCACCATCCCAAAGGAAGCCTAATGTCCTCAGATGCAAAGCAAACCCTTAGCCTCTGTAAAAAGAAAAAAGAAAATTAAATATTTCCAACACACAGGGGCACAAGATACAGATTCCCATTCCAAAAGATAGGAAAAGGGGGATAGAAAGCAATGAGATCAAAGTAAGACCAAAACTGAGCAGGAAAAAATTAAGTCTTGTAGTTCCAGGTCCAGCACCCAGGACAAGTTGTGGCAGTGAAATATGAACTCCACAGGGCTTGAGTGGCCCTGCCCGTGACATTGCTGGTGGTTTAAACTGCCCCTTCTCCTCTTGCACTGGCTTTGCTCAAACTTTGTGGCTTTCTTAAGCCATTCTACATTCCTGGCTCTTCCAACTTCCTGGGGCCTCCACTGGGGGTTCACTCTCACAGCTTCATGAATTGCCCTCTCAGGGGCACACTGCCTGAAATCTGTGAAATCTGAAATCTGAAATCTGACTTTTCATGACTCTACAACTCTTACATTCTGCATGCCTATAAAACCAGCACCACATGGGTAAAGCCAAGGTCTGCTACCAGCTCAAGCAGTAGGCAGGTTCCCTTGCAACATGGGTGCAGCGGTCTCTGAGCGTCTGAATGGCAACAAATTCCTTAGGGAGCCATTCTTGATCTTGGTGCCCTGGGGCTGTCTTATCAAGGCAAAGTCTTTCACTTTTGCAATTTTGAGCCTTTGAAGGGTGGTGCCTAGCAGTTCTCCACATGCCTTTGAGCCATTTTTCCTATTGTCCTATTGTAAAGTACTTGGCTGCTGTTGCTACCTCTTTTTTTGAGACAGGGTCTTGCTATGTAATTCAGACTGGCTTTGTACTCATGGCAGTCCTCCTGCTCTCGCCCTCCCAAGTGCTAGGATTACAGGTGTGTGCCACCATGCCTGGCTTTGGCTTCTCCTTAATGCTACTCTTTTGGCAACCAAGCTCTGTTCTCTTCTGCTTCACAGGCCCCAACTTTCCCAGAGCTTTCTTTCTGGCCAAATTTAAAACTTGTTAATTCATCTAGCTTTGCTGTTTGTTCTTGGTTTTCATATAAAACTGGCTAAAAGCCTCCAACAGTAGCCAGGCCACAGCCTGAAAGTTGGGTTGCCTTGAAATTTCCTCTGCGAGATCGATCTCCCAACTGTAAACTCAGACTCCTGCAGTTTCAGGACATGAGCAAAATATAGACAAATTTTCTGCCAGAGCCTAACACACATGGAGTCCACTGCCAATACAGTTATTTTTCCCAACTGAAACCTCCAGAGCCTGGTCTTTACTGGCAGCATTTTGATCCTTTGAGCTCTGACCAGTATTGCACATCAAGCCCTGCTTACACCATTCTAGAGTTGCTTCTCCAGCCATAATCTCCAAACCTTTCTAAATTCCTTCTTTCAACCAGTTCCAAAGGCTTCTGAACCACATGATTTGGTAGTCTCATAGCAATGACTCTACTTCTCTGATACCAAAATGTGTTTTAGTTACTTTCCTCATTGCTGGGACACAACACTTGACACCTACAACTTAAAGGAAGCAAGGGTTATCTTGGCTTATGTTTCAGAAATTTCAGTCCTTGTATGTTTGTCTGGGTCCAGGCAGAAGCAGTATGGTAGAAGGGTCTGGAAGAGGAGAGCTGTTTACGGCATGGCATCCAGGAAGCAGAGTGAAATAAACCCTTCTGGGCCATGCCCCAGTGACCTACCTGCCTCTTCCAACCAGTCCCTTCTTCCTAACAGCAAGTCAGCTATTAATGCCCTATAATTCAATCACCTTCCAAAAGCCACACCTATAAGTGTATGAGGCTCTTGGGGGAAATCTGGATATAAACCATAACACCAATCGTTTGGAAGGTATGTATGTTGCAAATATCTTAGTTATTTTTCCTTCTCTTCATAGTATCTTTTTTTTTTTTTTTGGTATTGGGGATTGAACTTGGGTCCTTGCGCTTGCACAGCAGGTGGCAAAACCACTGAGCTAAATCCCTGGCCCTCTTCATAGTATCTTTTGAAGGACAAAAATAGGATTCATACTTTCTGTCCCTTTGTTTTTAATCACTCAGTGTTATTTTTCAGGTATATTTTTTCATAAAGTATATTTTAATTGTATTCCTGAGTTTGCACAAAGTAATGGAAGTCTTCTTGAACAAAAGAAGTGAGTTCTAAGCATTTGACAAATTTCAATTGAAGCAGTGGGCAGAGGCCAATAATTAGCCTATGGTGAAACGATTTGTCGCTGTGTCACCAGCAACTTGAGGAAATGAATTTTGGAGACTCATCTGGTGTATGTCTTGTAATAGTATTTAACAATATTTCTATCCCAATCTTAAAAGTCAGTGGTTGTTTATAAATGAACTAATTCAACCACCTTTCTCTGATTACTCCAGTGTTTGAACTTATTCCTGCCATCTCATGTCATGTTCTGTATTGACTGATTTAGGCTTTTATCTTTTTCTGTTGGCGCTGACTTTTCTTTATTTCACCTTTTCCTCATCTGTTTTGGAAGTTATAAATCCTGTTTCCATTTTTCTAGAGGGAACCTTGATACTTTTAACCTTTTTTCCCCCCTACACATTCTAAAATCCTCTAACAAGCAAGTTAGGAACTCAGTGCACATTTATTTCCCTGTACCATGTCATGCAGAATTAATATGGAGGTTTGTTTTACATTTACACGTTGGTTTCTGTGCTGACATCCATCTCTCTCTAGGATTCACCTTTCATTTTGCTAAGGCATATCTAGTAACTTTTAAGTGATGCTGTGTTGTAGTAAGTGTGGATGTTTATGGGCCGCAAGTACATCTTATTTTGCTGCCTCACTTAAATGCTAGTGTAGGTTCAATTCTCTTAGAACTTTGATAATTCATCCTTCATCCATTATCTATGGATTGTTATCTTATGGGTCTGGAGCTGGACTTTTTTTTTTTGGTACCAGGGACCAAACTTAGGACCTTGCATTTGCAAGGCAGGTGCCGTGTCACTGAGCTAAATTCCTGGCCCTTGGAGCTGGACTCTTAATCACTCGAATTCCAGAATGTCATTCTGAGATGCCTCATGTTGAATTTTTTTCTTCACCTCTCTGAACATTGCTTTCACTGTTTAAGAAGTTGTTGTCTCATCTCCCTCCTGTTAGGTCAAGGGTTTTGTGTTTTGTTAGGGCACTGTTTTACTTTTGCATTATTCTGTGAGAGACCCTTCAGCTGGTTAGTTTGGATTTGGTTCTCAAGGGTGGAGGAAGGAAGGATGTGGGCTTGGCTTGCTTACCTTCTGCTTCTAGCTGTCTTTGTGCCTTTGGACTGTCAGATAAGCAGAGGCAATATTTGCAGTTCCTAGGGCTGGTGTAGATGTAGTCAGGGATCCAGGACTGGGCCTGTTCCCACCAGTGGCCGAGGTTCAAGTGGGGACCTTGCTCAGGACTGACCAAGGATTTCCCTGTGGTAACCACTTGTCAGGTCTTGACTTGCTAACCCATACTTTGGGTGCAGTGGGGTGTGAATGCTGGCCAACCTGGGACACTGCACTCTCACTAAGGCATGTGGTGGCACATCCTGAGCAGTGGTCCTGCTCCCTCCTTGTGGAGGAAGGTGTCACTGCCCAAAGGCCCCAAGCTCTGCCCTGGGGTAGACACTCTTCCTGAGGGGCCACCCTAATGCTACAAGCAGAGCTCCCCACACAACCAGGAGCCCCTTCATTTCTACTGCACCAATCATTATCATGAAGGAAATTAATGAGCCTTCTAGGCTTCTCCCTCATCTCAAAACATTTTGAATCTTAGAATGAAAATTGTCATGAAATCACTGAATTTTAGTTTAAATCAAAGGCCAAGGTGGAAGCAGCCAGCAGGAGCCTAAGATGTAGATCTCTGAGCTCCTGTACACAGGGTCCTTTTCTTGAATTTTCTATGGTCTCTATTGGCTTTACTGAATCCCGGGTGGTGGGTGGGTGTCAGTGCTTACCCCCACACCACCAGGTGTATAATGCTTATGGAGGAGTCTGAGCTGGGGGCACACATCCGCTGCCCCCCCCCCCCCCGTTAAGTGTGCCTCTAGTTACCACTTTTTCTCCCAACATCCTGCGCGCCATGCAGCGAGCCCTCCCCACAGCCAGCTTCTCCACCCTGTTGAGAGCCTCTTTAGGGGCCCCACTCCTCTGTCCCCACCACTGTGAGATTCATTTCCAGTCTAGTGATCTCTCAGGTATCCTCTGACTCCTTAGGGGCACTTCCAACCCAATTTTCTCCCCACAACTGAAAGGACAACTCGATCCTGGTCATTCTCACTTTCAAGGACCCTTCCCAGTCCCCTCAGGACCCACCTGCTGGTCACCCCACATTCTCAGGCTCCCATGCCACTCAGATGGCTGTTCTGGGCTGTCACCCCGCTCCAGGTCACCCACAGCTCCCCCTCAGATACCTGAAGCCGTCACCGCACACTCCCAGATCCTCAGACCCACCCTTTCGGGACCCTGTTCCTGGTCACCCCACACAGCTAGGTCCGCTTCCCCTGCGGGCCCCCACAATCCGGGGTCTCCCTCCCTGGATCGGTTCCCATACTCCCGGATCCCCTTCCCAATCAGGCCCCCCTCCCCTCGGGTTCCCACACTCCCGGGTCCCCCTCCCCTCAGACTCCCAGTCTCGGTTCCTCCTCCTCTTAGGACCCCACACCGCCAGCTCCCGCTCACCAGTCCTCGGCTCCCGCGCGCCCAGGCCCCGCCCCTCTCCCCGCCCCCTTGAGCGCGTCAGGGCGGCGGGCGGGGCGCGCTGCTCACGCAGTGCGCCGGGCGGAACGCTCGCCGCATTGTTTGCTTCGCTGGGGAGCGAGCAGCGCCCCTCCGGCGTCCGACAGC
>NW_004624752.1:811450-863514 GCF_000247695.1 Heterocephalus glaber
GTGCCGCCCGGCCCGCGCCCGCCCGTCCGCCGGGCTACCGCGGCCGCGGCGCCCCGGAGGTGAGTGGCGCGGCGCCCTCGCCCAGCGCGCCCGGCTGCCTCGGGCGGAGCTGCGGGCGCCATGTTTGCGGCGGCCTCGCATTGTCCGAGGAGGAGGACGGGAAGCGTCGCGGCCGGCTGGCAGGGCCACGGGAGGTCGGGGTGGGCGTGCGGACGGGAGGCCTAGGAGGCCGGAGACGTCGGCTAGGCAGGATTTGGGTCGAGGAGGCCGGGGCCGAGGAGGCTTGGTTGGGCCGGGCGAGTCGGGAGGCTGAGAGGACCGGGAGGCGTCGGGCCGGGCGGATAGGGAGGCGGAGGAGGCGGAAGCTGTGGAGGCCGAGAAGGCTGGGGAGGCTGAGGCCGGAGTCGTCCGTCGGGCGGATCGGGAGGTGGAGACCGGGGATGAGGAGGCCAGGAGACTTCGGGCCGGGCGGATCGGGAGGCCGGGAGACATCGGGGCAGGCGGATTGGGAGGTGGGAAGGCCGGGATTGAGCCGGGCGAGTCGGGAAGTGGGGAGGCCAGGGCGGAGAAGACTGAGGACATTGGACTAGGCAGGATAGGGAGGCCAGGATCGGGCGGGCAGACTGGAGGTGGGAAGACCGAGGGGCCCTGGATCGGGCCGGGTGGATCGCAAGGTGGAGAGCCTGGGAGGCCACGGGGTCTTCGGCGTAGGCCCACGTCCCTCGGAGCCCTGGCCGTACTCAAGCGGGTCGCATTATGTAACAAGATAGGCCCATTTGCTTTGCCAGGACAGGAAACTCCCTCCGCAGGGATGAGCTGGGTTTCTCCGGAGCAGCCAGAGGGCCCATCCAGTCCAGTCCACCCTGGCCAGCCCTCAGGATGTGTGCAGGAAACGCCTTGAACTAATCGCGGGCTCTCCTGGCCCTTGCTTCACTGAAGGATAGTTCACAGAAAGAGTTCTGGCAAGTTATACACACAGGGAAACCACCCCTTTCGTAGAGGAAGTTCCCATCACCTCAGAAAGCTTCCCAATGCCTGAGTCTGTTTCCAGTGTCGGTCTTTAGCCACTGCAGTTGTGGAATTGGGGTGTTAATTATTTGTGCTGCCCAGCACTGCCTGAGTACGTGTATTCACTCCCTGGACTGTTACGCTGCTGCCCAGTGAGGTGTCTTCTATGTCTGTGCCCTTTGTAGTATAGGGGCGGAGGCTGGGAGAGTTTAAATGGCTTGTTCCCAGCCTGGCAGGAAACAAACCAGCTGATCATGAGTGTGGAGTGTCCTCCCCTCTTTTTGCCCACAAAGCTTTTCAGGATGTTTTTCAGGCACACTTACTGGCTTGCTGATCCCTCCATCAGGAAATGCTGTCCCTGTACTGGGGCACTCACTGAGTGTGGTCAGGGCTGGAGGGCCAAGCACAGAGCCCATGGCTTGACCCCATAGTATGAGGATGTCTGTCACTCTTTGCTGGATGGTGCTGCTAAATGCGCCCTTTCCCGATGTTATTACAGAGCCACTGTGATGATTAAATTTCAGGTTAGAATCTTATAAAAAATGGTAAAGAGCTTCAGTGCTTACTGGCAGGCTGTGGATGTTACAGGGCTGGTTAGAGTTAGAGCTATTTGGTACTTGTCTGCAAATGAGAAAATGACAGATTTGTGTTTAATCTTGTGAGTAACCAGATCCAACTGTTGTTTCTGCCTCACCTCAGTGATGACATGGAGCTGTCCCTGTGGGCATTGGGGTCCCCTTTGGAGGCTGTGGTGCTGATACCTTGGGGCTGCTGCTAGAGGTGCAGGGCTGCTAGGGTAGCTTTGCTGATGGCTCTGTGGGAATTCTGGGTTGAGTGGTCACCTGCAGGCTCCTCACATGCAGGTGAGTTGGGATTTGGCTGACCACTGTGTTTCCCATGGTCCTCTGTATAGGAAATTACTGTCTGATTTAGGCAGAAAGTGTAGGTTTCTATAATCTGAAAGTTCTGTCTAAAAAAGTGCATGCAAGATTTGCTGGGACGAAGTGAGCCCTGCCTCTCAAAGGCTTTTCTTGATGATCAGCTGTATTGCTGTGAGGCTGTGAATTACAGCTCTCTGGTAGCTCAATGCTGGGCTTTCCTAACATGGGCTTCAACTTGGAATATTTGTGAGTTAGTTAAAAATTATTTTGTTTGTCAGTAAAATGTGGCTGTTTGGAGGGAAGAATCGGAGCAGTCTTTGTTGTTGCCCAAAGTACCTGCCTTGCTTGGTGGATGGTATCCATGGTTGGCATGTCTTCACCTGAGGTGCCTAGACACCAGGCCATACCAAGGAACACCAGAACTAGAGGCAGGAGGTGACAGCTGAGCTCTCTGCTACTGGGGTGGAGGTATGAGCTGTCCACTCATTGTGTTTTGCCCACTTCTGAAAATGGGAAATACTCACAAATCTCTGGGGCCAGGGTTTTGGGCACCTGAGCCAAGAGGTGGCTCTGTAAGTGGTGCCAGGTCACCTAACTGCAGAGCAGTAGCTGAGCATCTTCAGGTGTGGTGGGAAGAGAGCAGAAATGGCTCTTGGCATGGTGTGCAGAGCTGGGTTTACTTGAACAAGAGGAGGATGTGACCCAGAACAGCAGTCTAGCCAGAGTTTGGGGGAGGGTGCACTGACATGTTCCTGGGTAGGGGTTCTGTGGTGGTCTCTTCTGAGGCTCTGCACAGGCTGGGCTGGACCTCCAGGGTAAAGATGTCCCCATAGACCGGTATGGGGCTCCCCTTACATGTTCCTGTGTGGCTGTGGGGAGGTGTGGAGGATGTGTTTGTAGAGAGGAGGACTAGGCTGGAGTGTGACTTACTGTCTTACATAGCAGGGTCACAGAAGCTTCTGGCCCCCAGCAGGGATGCTGTGAATACTGGGGTGGACTTGGGCTCACAAGAGCACTCTCCTGGGCAGCAGTGGGAGGGGAAAGAGGTATTCTTTAGGACCAAGTAGCTGCTGAGTATGCCTGCTGTGTAGTTATAGCCTCTGAGCCTGGTGGAGTCCACCCCTGTGTTGGACTACTAGGGGAGGGATGCCAGAGAAATAGCCTTATGCTTGCAGGCTGGAGGCTAGGGTCTCAGCTCAGGAGGGCCTGGTGGTATTCCTTTGGTAACCTGTTGACTTGGCCTGAAAAAGGTGACTGGTGTGTGGTGAGAATCAGCACTAGGGTTGTTATCAGGAGCTCCTGAGGCCACTGCTCTGTGTGCTCTTGTATGCTCCTTGAGTACTGCCCTTGCTCCTTCCTGCTGGTCCTGAAATATGGTCCGGAGTCCTGGGGAGGAGGACTGTGGGGACATCAGGGATAGGTCAACTGTGAGTTTTCTACTTAGGGCATTGAGTTGATTAGTTAGCACTGCCCAGGTGTGCTTTTGGTGTGTGCTCAGGTCTTTTGCCAACCTGCATGTAACTTCTCCTTTGACTTCATTCTAGGCAATAATTGCCAAATGAGGAGGAAAGGACGATGCCATCGAGGCTCTTCAGCAAGGCACGCTTCCTCCCCGTGCAGTGTTAAACACTCCCCTACACGAGAGACCCTGACATACGCGCAAGCTCAAAGGATGGTTGAGATAGAGATCGAAGGGCGCTTGCATCGGATCAGTATTTTTGATCCCCTTGAGATCATATTAGAAGATGACCTCACTGCTCAGGAAATGAGTGAATGCAACAGCAATAAAGAAAACAGTGAGAGGCCACCTGTTTGCTTAAGAACTAAGCGCCACAAAAACAACAGAGTGAAAAAGAAAAGTGAGGCTCTGCCCAGCACTCATGGCACACCTGCCTCAGCCAGCACCCTTCCTGAGCCCAAGGTGCGGATCGTGGAGTACAGCCCACCATCCGCACCCAGGAGGCCCCCTATGTACTACAAGTTCATCGAGAAGTCAGCGGAGGAGCTGGACAACGAGGTGGAGTATGACATGGATGAGGAGGACTATGCCTGGCTGGAGATCATCAACGATAAGCGGAAGGGCGACTGTATCTCTGCGGTGTCACAGAACATGTTTGAGTTCCTGATGGACCGATTTGAGAAGGAGTCGTACTGTGAGAACCAGAAGCAGGGCGAGCAGCAGTCCCTGATTGACGAGGATGCCGTGTGCTGCATCTGCATGGACGGTGAGTGTCAGAACAGCAATGTGATCCTCTTCTGTGACATGTGCAACCTGGCTGTGCACCAGGAGTGCTATGGGGTGCCCTATATCCCTGAGGGCCAGTGGCTTTGCCGCCACTGCCTGCAGTCCCGGGCCCGTCCCGCTGATTGCGTCCTGTGCCCCAACAAGGGCGGTGCCTTCAAAAAGACAGATGATGACCGCTGGGGCCACGTGGTGTGTGCCCTGTGGATCCCAGAGGTCGGCTTCGCCAACACCGTGTTCATTGAGCCCATTGATGGTGTGAGGAACATCCCTCCGGCCCGGTGGAAACTGACATGCTACCTCTGTAAGCAGAAGGGCGTGGGCGCCTGCATCCAGTGCCACAAAGCAAACTGCTACACGGCCTTCCATGTGACGTGTGCCCAGAAGGCAGGTCTGTACATGAAGATGGAGCCTGTGAAGGAACTGACTGGAGGCAGCACCACCTTCTCTGTCAGAAAGACCGCGTACTGTGATGTCCACACACCTCCGGGCTGCACACGAAGGCCTCTGAACATTTATGGGGATGTCGAAATGAGAAATGGTGTCTGTAGAAAAGAGAGCTCAGTCAAAACGGTCAGGTCTACATCCAAGGTCAGGAAGAAAGCGAAAAAGACTAAGAAAACACTGGCTGAGCCCTGCGCGGTCCTTCCTGCCATCTGTGCTCCCTATATTCCCCCTCATAGGTAAGCAAGCACGCCTGAGCACTGGGTAACAGTGGGCCTGGAGTGAGAGGCACTCGAGCCTACACGGACCCCTGCCAGATGGCCCTGCGCTTCCTAGTAGTCCCCTCAAATGAAGTTTACTCATTTCCCACTCTTTTGTGGGATGTGGATGTTATAAAGCATTTTAGCTGACAGACTTGGGACAATTTGTGTTTTCTGTAGTTTCTTTCATGTCTGGAGACCTCCAGGGTAATCTGGACATTGTCACTATAACATGGTCGTGGTGGTGTTCACTTTGCCCAGATCTCTGGGCACCCAGGTTTTGTTGTCATCTTTAACATAAGAAAATACATCCTCATAACATTTTGGGGCCTTGTAGACTTAAAAAAAAATTGGTTGGGAAGGTGAAGCAGTGTGGTCAGCAAGGCAGCCCCTAAAGTGGAGGTTTAGCCTGTGGTCCAGAGTAGCAGCCATTGGGAGGAGGATGGGGGCCTTCTTCCCTTTTTGCTGCAGCCTTTCTCATTTTGTAGTGATTTCTTGAGTGGTGCAGACGCTGTCTGGTCCCCTGAAAGCTCTCTGACAGGGAGCTGGTGTGCTGCTGCCTTCCTGCAGCAGGTGGCCAGGCCCCGCCCCGCTTTCTCTGTCCTGGGGCTGCTTCAGATCCCTCTGTCTGCCTCCATCTGTCTCCATCCTCCAATCTATGCCTTCTTGCCCCATTTTAACACTGACTTGCTCTTTTTGTTGTTTTATCTTCAAAAATAATCTCTGCCTTGTTAAGAATAGGAGGTGAGTGACTAGATGAATTTTCCAGGTGAACAAGCTCCTATCCACCCGGGCGCCTTCTTGAGCCTCAAAGTGACCCTTTCAGTGGGTGTGGGCCTTCAGTCTGGCCAGGTGTGGAAAGCCCTGAGCTGGGGACAGGAGACAGGGACAGCCACTTTTAGGGCAGTCGGCCTCACACCTTGTGCCTTGTTTCTCAGGTGGGCCGTGCACTCCAAATTAGTGGACAACAGACTTTCAGAATATTTTTTATCACTACAGTGTGGAAATTAGAAGTTATCTTTTAACATATCAAAAAGCCAGTATACCTGTTAGTCCTTTGTATTATCTTCCCAGGTATCTGTGGTTTGAAGTCACTCACATCTGCATCACGTTGCAATCACATGGTGGATTTGGGTGTCCTGGGTCCCAGTTTCCAGGGAGCTGTGAACTAGCTGGGCTGGGAGTGGGCTGAGGTCGGCCTCTGAAAGATTTCAGCCCAAGAGCAAGCACTAACTTTATTAGCAGTTATTAGAAATTTAAAAATTTTGGTAAATGTTATTTTGCTTTTTCTCCCAAATGCAATTATTTTTCTTAGAGCTACATGTACGCATTATATAATCAGTAAATTCAGATGAAGTGAATAAAAATGTGTTCATAATCCCCCTTATTCAGAGAAGATCCCTGTCAAAACCGAGGTGCCTGTCTTTGCAGGCCAGCCAGTCTGATGTAAAGGTGGCTTCACTGGGATTCCTGCTTGTGATCCAGGAGGGATCCCATCATATCAAGAGCTTTTGTTTAAAAGCCCTAAATATTTTGGCTTTACCCAGATGGAAATAAATGAAATAAAAAGGCATCTAACAAAACATCAAGGCAGAAATGTAAAGAGCTCTCTAGGTCCTTGGTGTTCAGGTGGTGGAACAGTGGCTCCTCCAAGTGGGCCAGACTCAGCCCAGGAGAACACGGGTGCTTGGGCTGGCTGAGAAGTCAGTGCTTGTGATGGACCTAAGTTTTTCAAAGCAGGTTGTGTAGCCCAGCAGTGAACCAGGAATGTCATGTGGCCTATCTTCTTTTCTTTCTTTATCTAATTTAGGAGCAGACATTTCAGCTTTGAGTGGTTGTAACAAGGAAACTTGAACAAGTATTTGTGCTGCAGGGTTTGCAGTCTGGAGACCCTGATGGTTCAGGTCACCTTGCCACCTGCTAGATGCATGTATGGCATTGGATCTGCCTCACAGGTGTGAGGGGTGGTAGCTGAGTACAGTGCTGGGTGGAGCAGACCTGGCAGCCCTGTTCTTTGTCCTCAGGTGCTGGTGGCCCTTGAGAGGGATACTGTGTGTAGTTGTTTAGGCTGTTCACTTCCTACGGCAGGACCTACTTAGAACGTCTGTTGTAACATCCCAGACCAGCTCACGAGCTGAGAGAGGGCCATGAGCTCTTGTGAGAAGTTGTTCAGGAGATCCTATGAAAAAGAAGATCTCCTTTAGTTTTTTAATAGTTTCCGTCCCTCCCTCCATCCTCTTTCTTTATTTGTACTCGGGATTGAACCTAGGGCCTTTATACTGAGCCACATTCCTAGCTCTTAATTTTCTGTTTTGTGATAGAGTCTCATAAGGTGTCCAGGGAGTGCTCTACCTTGCCATCTTCCTGCCTCAGCTTCCCAAGTGCTGGGATTACAGGCTTCTTCCTATTTCTAAAAAGTGTTTTAGGGCCAGGGATTTAGCTCAGTGGTTTCATTGCCTGCTGTGCAAGTGCAAGGACCTGAGTTCTATCTCCGGTACCAAAAAAAAAAAAAAGTGTTTTCCACCATAAACAAAAACAGTTATGCTCGGCTTAATGATAAGATGCATTTTGAGAATGAATCGATAGGTGATTCCATCCTCTGTGACGATCATTTGGTATTTATATAAACCTCTATAGTTTAGGTAGTAGCGTGGTGAATGCAAGGGGTGGTCAAGATACATGGTGAATTTTTAAATTTAAAAAGACGTGTTGTCATTAACCTCCCTCGAGACACTCCGTTGCTTTGAACACACATACCTATCATTCTTGATACTTTCTGAAGCAGCGCTAGAGTCCTCTTTGCTGAGTGTCTTTATGAGGTATGAACAAAAATGCAGTGAATGCTGCTGCTGAATGACAGGTTCATAAAAACATGACTGTGTCCTCATCTACCTCACTCTCCAGATCTGGCACCATGTGACTTCTGGCTCTTCCCCAACATCAAAATGATGAGGCAAGGTAAACATTTTGAATCAGTTCAGGACATCTAGGCAGCTACAACAGTTCAGTTAAAGACACTCATGAGAAAGAAGACTTCCAGAACTGCTTCAGAAAGTAGATTCAGAAAGAATGATGGGATAAATATATTTGAAGTGAGGGAAGTATTTTGAGGAAGATTAATAGCAATGTGTCTTATTGGAATAAAAATAAACACTTTTTTGATCACACTGCGTGCAACTGCTGTATAATAACACTGTTTTACTGTAAACTTTTTTTTTTAAATAAGTAGGAGTTCACCTTCAAACAATCAAAATTATAGTTATTAAGTAAGATGGGTGTGGTGGTGCACAAATGTAATCCCAGTGCTCAGGCTGAGGCAGGATTATGAGCCAGCCTGAGCTCCATATGAGACCCTAGGTCAAAAAAACAAAAAACAAGTATAATATAGAGACCACTAAGTAATATAGTCATTTATCACTGCTATCTGGAACCATATTCTGTGTATAACTGTGCTGTACCTTTTATGTGCCTGGCAGTGCAGTAGGTTTGTTATGTGCAGTGACATTAGGCATTGGTCTGTGTGGATTTTCAGCTCCATTACTTGCTTATAGAATCACCTTTGTATGTGGTCCTTGTTGACTGAAGTATGGATTGCATGATCACCTTTGAAATTTGAAAGCACCAGAAGGAAAGCTTAAAGAAGGCAGAAAACTCCTTTTTTTGCTTTTATCGTTTCTATGAAAAACCACGTTTGGGTGCATGCTGTCACAGTAGTCCTTCCCATACTGACGTGAGTCTGTGTGCATCTCATGCTGTTGGAGGGGGTAGGGGCTCTGGAAGAGGAAGGGCAGGTTCCGTGTGGTCCCAGAAGCATCCATCTGGTAACTCCTGTTTTGGTTGCATTGGGCAGCACACCTTTCATCCTCTGAAGAGTGGCTGCAAGGGAAGTGAAGTGGCTGGGATCTGCTTGAATCGACTTGGGCGGGTCTAGGTCCCCCTGGCCTCTTGGGTCCTGTCTGTGCCATGTACCCAGTGCAGTGCCCGAGTCATTTGCATGTGGCAGGTTTGATATTGAGGGCGTACTTCCTTGCGGGCTGTGCAGGGCAGTGAGGGCAGCCCAGGAAGCCCATCCTGGCTCCACCCCTGCCCAGGGAAGCCCTGCTGTGGGTGCGTGAAGCAGCAGAAGCAGCATGGGTCTGTGGATGGGGACAGCCCTGAGAGGTGTTAGGATCCCAGGGCTGCAGATGACAGCATGCCCTGAGTATAACAGAGGGATCGTGTCTACAGTAGTGCTGCCCAGGGAGGAGGCTGTCAGACAACAGACTGGGAGGGAGAACTGCAGGTTTCGCAGTGCCATCATGTGGGAACAGGGCGAGTGCTGCCAACCTTTCCCGCCACACGTCTCTGTCTTGGGGCCTGATGGTGCCTGAACTAGGTCCCAGGAGCCCCATTGTGCCCTGAGAAATGCAGCATCTGCTGGGTGACTTGGTTGCTTCCCCTGGCTTTAGTGGTGATTGTGGCTGGGAGTAGATGACAGCTACCTGTGGGGCCTCTGCCAGAATACTGCGTCCCGTCACATCTTAGCACTGTGGCTCTTTAAGAAGCTGTGTGTTTTTGTTGAACTGGAGTTTGTGTGCTCAGGCCACCCTGCTGCCTGCTCTGCCACCTTGGGCACCTGCCCTTGGGGCCTGGTCTCATCCCCAACACAGAGCTCAGTCAGTGGAGGGGCATTTGGCAGAGTGGGTGTCTTTCCTTTTCTATTCCCTTTCACTGTAGGTACTTTTGACAGAGGGAGGATTGAGATTATTTGATATTTTCTTTACTCCTGGGAGCTGCTCGCTGCTGCTGCATGCAGCCTTGCCATTGTACCCATCTAGCCATACTCTTGGGAGGTCAGAATTCTCCCCCTGAACCACCAGTACAAGTTTTCTAGCTGCACTCTTAGTGGGACCAGTGGTCCTGGTTCTCCAGCTTCCGGGAGTTTGTGTCCCTGTGCTCCACCCATCTTCAGGGCTGAGGGGCACCTCCACAGGCAGAGACGGAGACCCAAGCAGTCTACAGAGTTACTTCTTCTGTTATCACGTGTGTGGCCCCTGTGCCCTGACAGGTGTGCTCCTAGGAGAGCCTTGCAGTGCACAGGGAGGACCCTGGCAGGGCACCCCTCCTCCAACTTCCCTGGATTGGGTGTTTGCAGAGCTGTGTTTGGTGTCCTTGACACTGCTTCTTTTTTTTTTTTTTTGGTACTGGGGATTGAACTCGGGCCCTTGCGCTTGTGAGGCAGGCGCCTGAACCACTGAGCTAAATTGCCCGCCCCTCCTTGACACTGCTTTTGAAGACTGCCTCCTCCATGCTAGAGCGCTTCCTCTGGTTGCTGAGCTATGGCCTGAGCGGGCCATGTGTGCCTCCTATCTGCAGTTGTCTACCTGGGATGATGGTGCTTCAGGGGTCTCCACCATGCAGGGTTGGATTGGAGGACTGCGGAGACCTCAAAACACGGAGGTCCAGACAGAGGGTCATTGACGCCTCCTGCTTGGTCGGTCTACCTGTGCATGTTGGCCGCCAACCCTTCCCGCAGTCCTGTGCCACGGTCCTTCACTCATTGCCCTCATCTTGGGCTGTGCATCTGTCCACAGTGGGCCAGGATGAGCTGAGCACAGAGCTGTCCACACAGCAGGATGAGAGCTAGGGAGCCCAGCTCACAGGGCAACACATGCTGTGTCATAAAATTGGACGCTGACAAGCTGGGCTGTTGCCTCTGACAGCTCTGCCTGTGGCCCCTGGCTGTGTCGATGGTGAGCGTCCCGCTGCAGGTGGCCAGTGGGGATGCTGAGCCCACCAGCTTCCTCCTGTGATGGTGATGCTGAGAGCCCCATGGTCATCTTTTGACAGAGATGAGCACAGTCCTGGTGCAGGCCAGTGCTGGATGTCTCAGGACTTGAGAGGGAGAAATAGTTTTAATGTGGTGTTTCTTTTTTTTTACGCTTTCATAATTTCCCTCCCCGTGCTGTGAGGGGAAATGTATGTCCCTGATGGCTGTGCTGTCCCTAGTGAGTCGCATCTAGTGTAAAGACTCAGACAACATGGACAGCGTTGAGAAGGAAGACGGTTTCTCAGATGCCACTGTCCATAGATGGCTGTTGTGCGTGTGTGCGTGGGAGCGGTGGCGGCTGCTTTCTGTCTGTGCCCTATGGAAGTGGCAGTGATGGTTTTTAATGGATTTTTTCTTATTTTGTATGATTTTTACCTGAAAAGTTTTAAAATAAGGGAAAAACCAGAGACTAGTATACTCTGAATTATGCAGTATGGTAGGTTTGGAGCTAACCGAGCACGCAGTCACTTGGGGACCCTGCAGTGATGGTGGAGCACAACACATCACGCCCTGGAGTGCTCTGTCTCTAATCTTCCTGTTGCCCTGCTGCCCTGAAGTGGCTCCAGCTGCTGACCTCCTCTGCCCTGTGCTGCTCACTGCCATCTCAGTGGCCCTGGTTGGCTTGTGTAGGGCAGCTGTGCCCTGCTGATGGGTGGCGGCTGCAAGGCATGAGCCTCTTAGGAGCTGCCAGGGTAAGGGGGACCTGGGAGTGGGTGTGTGCCATGTCTGGCCCATGAACCTGTTTGGCATCCTTGGCATTGGAGGATGGGGTTTGCCTGTGTGTCCCCTTGTATCTGCTGCTCTCACTAGTAGGGGTGTTTTATTAGTTTTTCTTGGTTTTTGTCTTTTGAGACAGGTCTTGATGTGTAGCTCAGGCTGGCCTTGAACATGAGACCCTCCTGCCTCAGCCTCCCAAGCGCTGGGATTATAGGCATCCATCACCATTCTAGGTTTATCAGTTCCTTTTTATGAATAAATGAGAGGGGTTTTTTTGGTACTGGGACTCAAACTCAGGACCTCACACTTACCAGGCAGGCACTGTGATGCTGAGGTAAATCCCTGGCCCTTATTAGTTCCTTTTTTTTTTGTTTTTGGTACCGGGGATCAAACTCTGGTCCTTGCGCTTGCGAGGCAGGCGTTGGAACCACTGAGCTAAATCCCCGGCCATCAGCTCCTTTTTAAACAGCGTCACTGACATGTACTTCACACACTATAGAGTTGCCATTTATTTTCAGTGTGCAATCCAAGAAGAAACCCTGTGCCCTTCCCATCCTCCCTGCCTCTTGCAGCCACAGGTGTGCTGTCTGTCTGTGGATTCCCTGTCCTGGGCAGTTTTGTGCAGATGGAATCCTACCTAGTGTGACCTTTTGTGACTGCTGCTTTCGCTGGGTGTAATTTTTCAAGATCCATTTGTGTTGCACCATGGCCGAATGCTTCACTCCTTTTTGTGGCTAAATAGTATTCCATCACATGGAGGACCATGTTTTAGAAACCCACTCAGTGGTTGACGGATGGTTGGGTGGTTTCTGCGTCTTGACTGTTAGGAGTAGTGCAGTGCTGGACGTTCATGGGCCTGTCTTTATGTGGGTGTGTTTTCATTTGCACCTGCTCCTGCAGTGGGGTTGCTGGACTGTATACTGTTTAATAACTTGAGGACCTGGCAGACTGTTTCAGAGCAGCCCCGTGTGGCATTCTTGGCTGCTGTCTTTGGCCTACAGCCATCTGATGGTGCATAGTGATAGCTTGCTATGGTGTTGACCCACTGTGTCCTGGTGGTAAAGACACTGAGCATCTTGTGCTGGTTGCTCACAGTGGTTTTCCTTAGGTAAATGTCTGCTGAGATCCTTTGTTGTTTGTTTGTTTTGTTAATATGATTTCTCATTGTTGAGTTAGGCCAGTTCTTTATTCTGGATACTGGACCTCTATTAGATACATGATTTGCAAGTATTTCCCCCTTTTGTGGGCTGCCTTCACCTGGTGTCCTTAAGAAGCAGGACTGTTTTTCATTTTGGGGCACCCGGGTTATCTTCCAATCTTTGGTTGCTCATGCTTGTGGTGTTGTGTCCACTGGGTGTTCCTAAACCCAGAGCTGTTGCGCAGTAGCCCGATGGCCTGCCTGGGCCTGTGTTGCTGGGTCTGTCCTCTGGTCTGGCTTGCTGAGGGTTCTAGTGCTTGGTGGTCTTGTGTTTTAATGACCTGAGCGTTTGGGCACAGGTGGTGGGATGGCCTGGGGGAGGGCTCCAGTTCACACCTACCTGGGGATGCTCATGGGGCTGACGTGGAGTTGTCAAGGTCTCACCTGGTATATCTTGACCAGAGAGATGCTGTGCTGCTTTCCCTATGTGACTGGCCCTTGGGGTTGCCATTTTCACCTGCCTTTCTGTCTCTGTACAGTTCTTGTCTGTGTTCTTGGCTGTTGGATGTGGGTGCGTGTGACTGCCCGGGGTGAGCAGGGTGACTGAAGGACGCAGCAGCTGTTGGAGCTCTGTAGACTGCCTTGGGACATGAACCCAAGGTTAGCTCCTGTCTCTTCTGGTTGCAGAGTTGTCTGAAGGCTGCTTTCAGGTTCACTGTGATTATTTGGTGAGTATTTGTTTAAATGGTTTGTACTTGTCACGTCTGGATTGAGTGAGCCCTCATTTGTCTGGGGTCCCAGCTTTAGTGTGGCTCTCCCCTGCCCTCCCCTCAGAACCCCTGCCTTGCGCCCCTGTGTCCCTGTTCCATCCTGGCCAACTCACAATTGTGCCCTGCAGTCACTGTTGAATAAGCATGGTTGACACACAGGTCTTCAGTCATGGGGCTTAGGGTTCATGTTTGCAGTGTGGACACCCTTTGTCCTGTGCCCTTTGTCCCTGGGGATCTGTGATTTGGTTTGTGGACCCTGGGGTCTGTGTGGGCAGGTCTGTCACGTGGAGGTCTGCTGCTGTGTTCTGCAGGTTTGTGGGTGGCCTTGGTGTGGGTTCTTTCCTGCGATTTGGAGTCATCCTGTCTTCTGTTTTGATGAACCTTCTTGGGAAGCTGGAAGTTTGGAGATGATTTATAGAAGTGTTGTCTCCCCCTCCACATGCTTTTCTCCCTTGATGAGAACTGTGTGTCAGCCCACAATCTCTTGCCATCCTGCAGTTCTCAGGGAAGCTTGTAGCGCACCAGGGTGGGTGTTGCCAGGTGTGCCTGTCCTTGGAGAGGACCAGGTACTGCTCCAGCATCCAGTGTCGAGACCCTGTGTCCCTGGGGTCCCTCTTTGGTCTGAGTGTGGTGTGGCTTCTGCACTGTGTGGACTCTGTGTGTCCTTTTGTTCTGAGACTGCTTCCCAGTGAGTGAGCGGCTGTGGTCTCTGCTGCTTGATTTTGTGCTATGGCCCGGCTGGAGAGCTGGCTCTGTTTCCTGTCTGTGTTGGGCTGGGGATGCTGATCTGTCTGCTTCTTCTGAAGAATCTTTTTCTTTGCTTTCGGGTGTGGGAGTAAAGTTTTAAACTGGATTCAGTTTATAAAATAGTCTATGGATGTACTTAGTTTTCTTTTATGTTCGCAGGTTGAATTGAATAAGTCACATTTTTCTGCAGATTTGTTTTACATTTAATTTTTTGAATTTTTTGGTGTAAAGGTGATCATGCCAGTCATTTTAAATGGTAGTTCTGTTTTGTTTTGTTCTTCCCATTCTGTATGTTGTTTTGATTTTTCTTCCTTGACTAGGGTTTCTAAAGTTTGCGTCTTTGTTTCTTTGGTGCTGGGATGGAACCCAGACCTTGCACCTGCTAGGCAAGTGCTTACCCCTGAGCGTCACCCCAGCCTGTGTGGATCTCTCAGTGCGCAGTCTCAGGCCCATTTGTCCCCTCAGTGCTTGTGGTGGCTGTTCCTATGTTAACACCTTCCTACCGACTTGAACCTCCAGTGGTTCAGGCTGCAAGATGGGACAGTCATGCACGACCGTCCTGTCATGAACTTGTCAAAGTGACCCAGGTCAGCTCGTTTCCAGGGATCGTCCCCTCTGTGATGACTGGTGAGTGCCTGAGGCTAGCACTCTGGAGACCTCTCGTTTTCTGTGATTCCTCCCCGTGTTCTGTCTGACTTGTCTTTGAGCCCTGTGGAAGTAGTCATCATGGTTGTTGTGAGCAGGCACTCTTGAGGCTGCTTTCTGGTGTCTCATTCTAAGCCTTTCGGGCCGGGCCTGTTTGTCACGTTGATGTCTTGCTGAGCTCTGTCACTTGGAATCTTTTCCTCATAACACTGTGTCTTGTTGAGGTGTGGGCTCTGTTCCATTCTCCTCAGCTCTGTCTCATCCTGGGTTCGTCAGACTCCTGCTTAACATGAGCCCCAAAAGTAAGTCTGATAAGTGTTTAGCAGTTTGTTGAGTTAGGGTCTGGCTTGTCTTTTTTTTCCCCCGTAGTACTGGGATTGGACCCAGGGCCTCCTGCATGCACGCTGGGCAAGTGCTCCACCACTCAGCTGCCTCCCCAGCTAGACTCCAGCATTCTTCACCCAAGGTCTTGGAGATGGCACACACATCACCTGGGGACGTGACATAATTGATTTAGGTGGACTAGACCTTGACCTAGCACTGCCACCCAAGACCTGGGTGTCCTTCATCTGGGCTGCCCTTCACCTGGGCTGCCCTGTCGACTGCTGTCCTGGCGTCAGTTTCCATGGAGGTGTGCTGGGAGTTTAGTTGAAGCACTGTGGTTTCCTCCGTACACACTCAAACAAATGGGCCACCTGTGAATTATTAGCCATAAGTAATGTCTGGTGGGGCTGCATCTCTGAGTGGGATGGGGTTTTAAGGAGACAAGTTAGCATTTCTGTGGACGAAGGTTGCACGCTATTACAGGGAGAGTCACCCTCCGTTCTCATCTTGATTTGTTTCACAGACTTGAATGCTGGAAACCTTGGTCACATTTAGAAGTAGACTGTATAAAAGTAGATTGTTTCCTTATAGCAGTGTGCTCAAAAAATTTTTTTTTTATCTCCAAAGTGATACTGGAAGCCGGGCGTGGTGGCACATACCTGTAATCCCAGCACTTGGGAGGCTGAGGCAGGAGGATCACTGTGAGTTCAAGGGCAGCCTGAATTACATAGTAAGACCCTGTCTCAAAAAACAAAACAAAACGAAACAAAAATAGTCTACAAAGCAATACTGGAAATCACAAACTTATGTTTCTCAGCTGACTTCCACTTAAGTCCTAGAATTTTTCTGGAAGCCAGAAGTGGGCAGCTCAGGCCACAGGAGGCTTAGAATAACCTGGTTCTCAAATCACCCACTGTGGCCATGTCTGTGTCTGTTGTGAACAAATCTCTGGAGACTGCATTGCCAAGACCTTCTGTACTTTTCCCTGGGAGGCACTGGTTTTGTTTCTTTTTTTTTTTTGGTTTTTTTTTTTTTTTGGTACCGGGGATCAAACTTTGTTTCTTAATTGTATTCAGAAAGGCTTGGAAAATCCTAAATATTCTCTTCAAAAAAACCCTTATTTTTATTAGTACATGTTCGCAGTACATAGTCATTACATTCATTGTGGGATTGGGTATACTGTTGCCAATGCCATGTTCAAGTATTTTTAAAATAGAATACAGAATCACATTCATAAAATAACTGTGTGGATTAATAAATGACTGTGAACCCCCTTGTAACTGCCATCCATGTCAGAAGACAGTTCCTTCCCACTGCTAGGACCAGGCACCATCCAGACCTGTGTGGGACTCACTTTATCCTTTTCCCTAAATACTTCAGCTCTCTGTACCTTTGATACTATACCTGTATTAGACAGTTTTCAGCTATTGTAACAAACTAGCTGAGGCTGGGACCTTTATAAAGGAAAGAGATTTGTTTAACTCATGTCTGAGTTAGGGCAGCCCTATTGATTTGTGCTCTGGCTGAGTCACATTGCAGCAAGTGGCATATGGCATGGATATGAGTGGCAGGGAGGTCACAAGCCAGATAGGAAGCCAGAGCAGGAGCGGCTATTACTTCAACCTGTATTGTGTACCACCTCTTAAGACCTGACACTCTTAATATTGCCATGCCAGGGACTGTGCTTTGTGTATGTGGACCCTTGGGACACTCCGCATCCAGACTGCACACTCCCGTGTTCTTTGATCTCTGTCCTAAGGGTCCCGCTTGGGCTTGCCTCTCTGTAGTGTGGTAGAAGTGGGTTCTTCAGGTTTGAGTGCAGTCGCCCCTGGCTGGGTTGTGCTGACTGTGTGTCCATGCTGTGGGGTAGCGTGTTCTGCCCTGTACTTTCTGGGAGGTGGTTGTTGGGCCTGGGACTCTGTGGGTGGCTGTTGAGGGGTAGACGTGTTGGCCAGTGGTTGGGCTGCTTCCAGGAAGGGTGTGGTGAGGTGCCTGTCATCTGACTCCCTCTTGGGATGCTTCTCCTCGTCAGACAGAACCAGTACCTGACATATGGTGTGGATGGATACCTTAGGGTACACACTTCAAGTGTGTTCTTAGCAGAGCCTTGTGACTCACAGTCTGTGGCTGTTAACATTTCTAGAAATCCTGATGCGGGAGGAGGTGCTGGCTTGTTTTATGAGGAAGGTCAGAATCTTAATTTATAAAGCAAATTGCCAAGCAGAGTTTCTCTGGGCCTTCACATTGTTAAAAGATACTTGTGTCTATATTGCCTCATCTCATCAATAAAATAACCTAAAGTACTGTGTTAAAATAATCTGTAATCTTGTTAAAAATTCTGTTGAGCTGTCTGTGTTAGGATTGAGGTAGTTGATCGCACACAGGTGATTCCTTATGCAAATGGAAGAAAAGCAAAGACCACACAAAAGGTATGCACCCGTCCTGGGGCATGCAGCCTTGTGTGGGATTGTGGTCTGAGTCCAGGTGACCCCTCACCTCTGCTAGAGCCTGTCCTCGCTCCACCATCAGAGTGTCCTTGTGGTGTCTGCCCTTGGTGATGTACTTGGTGGCCGGGCCTGGGGCCACCTTGAGCTGCTGAGCTCAGCTGGAGGTGACCATGAGGTCTAGAACAGGCTCAGGAGCAAGTCAGTTGCAGCTGGGCTGTGTTTCTACCTGAAGCGCTTGTTCCTCAGGTCTGTAAAACTTTTGATTTATATCCCTTTAAAATATGTGAACTTACAATTTCTTGATATCCTAAAATTTTGCAATGTTTGGTATAACAATGAGGAATACCTTCTTGGTGCATTTTGTTAAAGTTTCGGTTTTGGATTAAATTGTGTTGCTTTTTTGTGTCCTTGTGCGGAAACTGATGAGCCATTTTCTGTTCCAGCTGGAAATATAGTAAGGGGGCGGGAGAGCTGCCTCCAGCCTTCCAGGGTATCTTCTCCATGCATGTAGGGGTTTTTTACCCCTCAGCATCTGTAGGCCCTACCTAAAGGAGAAGTTTCTCAGGAGCCTAGAGAGGCCTGTTGTCACTTAGCGAGGACAGACTGTCCAGCCCCGGGGCAGCTGCCTGCCTTTTGGCCAGTGGTATCTGCTTGTGAGCCTGGCCTGGGGCTCAGCCACTCTGCATTGCAGCTGGCAGTGGCCTGTGCCAGCCCGTGTGTGGATAGGACAGCACACGGAGAATGACGGTGTGTAAGGCTGTGCTCCACTTTTTTCTAGATGTTTAAACACAAATACTTTGGATTAAAAGTAGATGAAATCTTTAGATAGCTGGAGATTATGGACCTTGTTTCTGCATAACCAAGGATGGTAGATATTACTTGTGTTATGGCTCAGGGAAAAAAGTAAAGTGTGAACACATGTGGTTTTGTTATGAGTAACACTGTCATTTCTAGTTTCCTTGATGAGAATGTTGTAATGTACTGGTTCCAAGCTAAACTCTTGAGTTTTTCCATGTTTTAGGTTAAATAGGATTGCGAATCAGGTGGCCATTCAGCGGAAGAAGCAGTTTGTGGAACGAGCCCACAGCTACTGGTTACTCAAGAGGCTGTCAAGAAATGGCGCCCCCCTGCTGCGGCGCCTGCAGTCCAGCCTGCAGTCCCAGAGGAGCACGCAGCAGGTAGGTGTGCACTCTCTTCTGCCTTGACACTGTGTGCCCGTGGCAGAGGGGCACCTGGCTTAGGCTGGGCACTGGGCCCTTGGCTGAGGCACTGTGGGTTGGGCAGGTGACCTCCGTGTCCTGGCTTGGGGGTCTTCAGTGTTAAATTGTTCCTTCTTTGCCATCCTGCACACCCTGATGGAGTGTCTACCCTGTGCTTGGTGCTTTGCCAGCTCTGGGGACAGCGGGTCAGACCAGGGAAATGCGCAGAGGTACAGGGTGAGACCAGAAGGGAGGGCGGCCTGCCAAGATCCTGAGCCTTGAGAGCCAGGAGTCTTGTCTGGGGTGATTTGTTTAAGGCCTTGGCTCCGAAGGGTAGTTCAGTGCTGACCACAGGGAAGAGCATGGAGTCTCAGGTGAGAGAGAACAGACTTTTCCTCTCTAAGGGAACAAATCCAAATATACCCAGCATGTTAGCAGTTAATTTGGGTTTGTGGAACCACCTGATACTATGAAACAGTCTCGAGAGGATGGACTTGGAAAGTAAAGAGGTGGCAAAAGTGTCACAAAAATAAATTGAAAACAGGGCCAGGGATGTAGCTCAGTGGCACTGCGCCTGCCTCACAAATGTAGGGTCCTGAGTTCGATCCCCAGTACCAAAAAAAAAAAAAAATTGAAAACAGACATGCGTTTTTCTGCACGTTGTCCAAAACATCTGTGTCTGGCAGCCTCTGCTCATTCTTCTGTAATGAAAGACGGCCAGTCCTTGGTCACACTTCTTTGGGCTAAGCTGGGGTGACTTGGCTGAGCCTCACAGTCCCTGGGTCACCCTCTACTGTAGCACTGAGCAGGGGACAGAACTGTCAGGCTGCACCCTTGCGATTACGTCTGTGGGGTCTGGGTGGAGCTTAGATTGGTGTGGGTGGCTGTGGACAGTGCTGCGGGCCAGGCCTGTGGTCACTGTCTGCTCTGATGCCAGAGTCTCTGTTCCTGGTAAGGGTTGTGGGTGGGACCTGCTCATGGGCACCATGGTGCCTGCTGGCTGTGCAGTGTTGGGGTCCCACAATTGGCCTCACGAATGCTGCTCCCCTGTGCGGCATCTGGGTGTGACCTGGTACACCTGCTTCCCTGGAGAGTCTGTGTGTCCAGGTCCTGAAGTGCCCGGTGTGGAGCAGGGGCTCCCAGGAATTGTTTTGCTTGCTGAGCGAATCAGCCAGGTGTTTCATCCCACCGTGTTCTCAAGCACTGCTGCTCTTCTCTGTGCATCCTTTCTCATGCATGGCTGCTTGGCCCTGAGCAGTAGAGGAGAGGGCCTTGGGCAGGAGAAGCCTGCTGATGCAGAGTCGTGGAATGGGCATCGAGGCAGGGAGCAGCAGAGCCTGTGGTGAGGGTGGGCACTGGCTGGACTAAGGCTTTGGTCTTTGCTTCAGTGATGGTGGAGACGAGGGAAGGAGGTCGTGGTGGAAGAAGTCAAGAATGCAGACCTTAGATCTTATCTCCATCTGGAAGGGCCCTAGCTTTCCACATATGCCAGGGCACCAGCCACCAAGGAACAAGTATCAAAGTTGCAAAGATGGAATGCAGTGCATGCCTGCAGTTCCAGCACTCTGGGGATACTGACGTAGGATCCCAAGTTCAGGCTCGGCTTGGACAATTTAGTGAGACCCTGTCTGAAGATAGAAAATAAAGAAAAAAGGGCCGGGGATATAGTTTTGTGGTAGAGCACTCCTGGGTTCAACCCCCCCCCCCAAAAAGATACAGCACTGATATGGCCTGGGGGCCATCCAGCTGTAGGGTTGGGACTTCGCATGTGCGGGGGCTCAGAACAAGAGGGGCATGGGTGGGGATGGGCTGGAAGGATGGAAGGATGGCTAGAGACTCGGGCTGAGATCTAGACTCCTGGAGGAGGGAGTGTGTTCCCCAGGAGAGCCTGAAGCCCAGGTGGCTGTGCTCTGGGCTGAGGATGAGGGCTCTGCCCCAGGGAAGGGCGTGGAAAGAGCTGTGCGCGTTTGAGTCCGGCGTATGAGGCGGTTGGAGACAGGTGCCCTGTGTTCTCCTCTGGGCTCAGGGGTTTGGGGAGACCCACTGTGGCAAGGGCTGTAGAAGCCACTTGTGTCTGGTGGGCAGAGACACCTGGTGTGCTGTCCTGGGGCAGGTAGGATGTGGGGTGCAGGCCTCAGACTGCTCCCCTGTGTTGTCCTAGTGAGGTTGGTGTTCTAGGGGTGTCTGGAACAGTGATGCTGCTCAGGGAATCTTGGAAACTTGGTGTGTCTGGTCTAAATTTTAATTTTTATTATTTATTTATGTATTATTTGTGGACTGAGGATTAAACCCAGGGCCTCACGCTTTGAAACTGGAAATATTTGATGTTAGAATTTGATCTGCCCTTGTTTCTGGGTGAGGACAGCAGGCCTGTCTCTCCTGTGGCTGATCTTCCAGGTGGACAGCGGATGAGACGCAGAGGGCTGCTCTGAGGGAGGGTTCTAAGGGCCTGCACTGTCCCCTGCCATGTGCCCAGGAGGGAGCAGCCGGGTGGCTGCTTGGCTTTGGCTGAGCATTGTGGCTGTGTGCCCCTCTCCTCCCTGCCCTCCTCCGTGCCCCTGGGGGCGCTCCTACTGGGCCACCTGCCCTTGGCTGGGGTGGGACCCTTGCTGCAGAGCTGGCCTATGTCTCTTGTGCACTGAGCCGTCCCCAGTGTAGGGGTCTTCAGTCAGAACCTGAGCCATCCTCATGCCATGGTGGCCGTGTCCCATCCGTCTTCTGTGCAGGAGCGGCAAGCTCTGTGGTGCTCAACGTTTTCTGAAGGTGGCCCTGGCCACTGCTGCACTTCCCCATCTCAGAGGTCACCCAGTCTTGTGCTGTGGTGTCTGGAGCTGCCTCTTAAGCAGGAAGTGGACTCTGAGGGCATGGGCTGCGCACAGCGCTGGCCACACCGCCCCACCTCTGCGTGACCATGACCTGCCAGGCTGCATCTCTATTGACACTAGGCCACGAGCAAACCAGTGAGTTTTGCTGATCCACACATCCACAGGGAGGGCTTGTGGGCAGTGGGTAGATTTTCTCTGTCTCACAGGTTACCAGGACAAGTGTCCTTCTGGTCCTCTCAGAACTCTGTCCAGCGAGTGGGCAGGAGCTTTTTCATGCTCAGGGAAATCTGGTTTTCCAGATTCACCTTTTAGGTGTTACTGGGTTTGTTTATTGTTACTCCTGATATGATGCACGAGGACTGAGTAGCACTAAGGTTTTCCCTGGGCTCATGCTAAAGCTGCTTGGTGGATAGGAGCCATCTGGCTGGGGGATGCAGGGCTGGTTCCGCAGGCTGAGTCAGCTCCTGAGAGTCTTGGCTCTCAGACCCTCCTGAGCCCTTAAGCATGCTCCCAGGGCCTTGGAAGCTCAGTGCTTTGATGTCCTCTGGTAGTTGGGGACAGAGTAGTCCCCAGGGTCTGGGTCTGGTGGGGGATTGTGTTCCAGAAACTGAGGGCAGTGCCTGTCCTGTGGTTGGACGAGGTGTGGGAAATGTCAAGGGTGTGGATGCTGAGGCAGGAAGGCCTTTGGTGGTGAGTTCCTGTCTGGGGAGGGTTCTGGCCATCCTGCTGGGGACCCTGATAGCTGCAGTGGGGATGTGTTGTTTGCCCTGCCCCTGTGGGTACAGGTGTCTCCCACCAGGGTCTTTGTGAGACCTTGGGGCGGTGCGTATGGCTGTGGCACTCATTCTGCTCAGGGACGATGCCTGTGGCTAGGCAGACGCTGAGCTGCTCTCCTGCCTCATCTGGTGTGGCTTTTCCAGAGCTTTTGCCTTGATGATGGGATGGAAATGGTCTGGGGTGGGCTGTGGTAAGGTCAGAGTATGTGCTGCCAGGGAACCATTCTGTCCCTGAGAGGGAACTGTAGAGAGCACCCAGTCTTGCAGGAGCAGGTGGGGGAGCACAGGACTGTGGTGTCTGGAGCAGGAGCTTGGGCTCCACTCTGCTATGGGGCAGGCCAGATGCAGCCTTGTGCTCTCTGTGTGCCTGGTACCTCCACAGCCTCTCCCTCTGCTCCTGCTCACCTGGTGGTCAGTCTCTGGGACCACAGTGCCCCTGGACCTCCACTCCCTCATCCCCTTGTCATGGTGCAGTGATGGGGCTCCAGCAAGGGCAAGTCTAGGTTGCTGTGAAAACAGCTGACACCCCTGCCAGAAGCCTGGGGTGTGTGACTGACAGGAGTCTTGCCTCACTTCCCAGAGAGAAAATGATGAGGAGATGAAAGCAGCCAAAGAGAAGCTGAAGTATTGGCAGCGGCTGCGGCATGACCTGGAGCGAGCCCGCCTGCTCATCGAGCTGCTGCGCAAGCGGGAGAAGCTCAAGCGCGAGCAGGTGAGGCCACCTGCCCCTCACCGGCTGTCCCCGGTGTCCCAGGGGTGGCCAGGTGCCCCTGTGCCACTGTCCCCACTTCCCATCATGTCCTCCTGTCACTGGCCCTTCCATGGTGCCACTTGCACGTGTGTCAGGTCAGGTGACTGCATGCTGGATTCTGGGATCTTCTTGGAGGCAGCACAGCTCTGGCAGCACAGGGCAGTGCAGAGGCACCAGGCATGAGGCCATACTGTGTGGGTGGCGCAGTGGTGTCTGAAGCCGGGGGGCGGGTGTTTGTGTGCATGTGGGTGTGGAGTGGCCATGGTCCCCTGAGATGGCAATGCTGTGGTCCCAGGTGAAGGTGGAGCAGATGGCCATGGAGCTGCGGCTGACCCCTCTGACTGTGCTGCTGCGCTCGGTGCTTGAGCAGCTGCAGGACAAGGACCCTGCCAAGATCTTCGCCCAGCCCGTGAGTCTGAAGGAGGTGCGTGTCGCCATCTGTCATGTCTCGATGACTGGGGGACACATCCCTTTTGTGCCCAGTTCTCATTCTCATGTGATGTGTGTGTTTGATCACAGAGGGTGACACGTTTCAATGTAAAGTGTTGGAGGGCCTGGGTGGCAGTTTGCACTCCAGCCCTTGCTGTTGGTGGCTGGCTGTGCTTCTAGGAAGGGGACCTGGGTCAGGAGGGTCCCTGGAGAGGTTGGGAGTGTGTCTGGCTGGCCTAGTGTGTGCTGTTAGCTGTTTGCAAACAGTTGGGGGTGCGTGGGGGCTCTCAGATGTCACCAGTTACATAGATAACAGGTTGGAATCCTGGTTTGTAAATGGTTGTTTTCCTCCCTGAACTCAGGTGCCAGATTATCTGGATCACATCAAACATCCCATGGACTTTGCCACAATGAGGAAGCGGCTAGAAGCCCAAGGGTATAGAAACCTCCGTGCGTTTGAGGAGGATTTTAATCTCATTGTAGATAACTGCATGAAGTACAATGCCAAGGACACCGTGTTTTATAGAGCCGCAGTGAGGCTGCGTGATCAGGGCGGTGTTGTTCTGAGGCAGGCCCGGCGCCAGGTGGACAGCGTCGGCCTGGAAGAGGCCTCGGGAATGCACCTGCCTGAGCGGCCTGCCGAGGCCCCTCGGAGGCCTTTCTCCTGGGAAGATGGTAAGAACCCCCCGTACCCAGCGAGAGCCGGGAGGATGGCTTCCCAGCAGATGGGCAGTGTTCAGATCCCCTGAGGTCACGGGGCACTGCTGCAGCAGGGGCTGGGGTGTGGTCCTTGTTTTCTGCCATCTGGGCTGCCTGGTCCACATGGTGCCTCTCATGCGGGCCCTGTTGTGTTCTGTTGCCCACTCGGGAGATGTGGCTGGTGGCTGCTCGGGTCTGTGGTATAGACCAGGAAGGCAGAGGAGCTGGGGATTTGTGTTCAGAGTGGTGCTGGTGGCTTCCGAGGGTGTCTTGCAGCAGAAGTGTTGCTAGGAACCGTCACTGGCTGTGCTGTGGTCCTTGGCTTTGAGGTGTGTGCCCGAGCAGAAAGGTCCCTGCACGGCATGTCCTACACTACTGGCCCCAGCATGGGCCTGAGCTTCTAGGGCGCCCTCCGCGGGCTCACCTGCCCCTCACTTGTCTGACCTCCTCCTCCAGGTAGTCAGTGGGACCCTTGCTGCCCCTGGTGGTCAATCCCAGTTAGCATTTGCCGAGTGGCGTGCACATCTGGGTGGTTGGTGGAGCATCTGAGTGTGCTTTTCCTGCATTCACACTTGCTAGCAGAAGCCATGGTGTCTGGTGGTTTGTTCGGAGGTCTGCATTCTTGGTTTCTTGGCCTGCCTTTTTCCTGGCAAATCACTGACAGGCTGGGACTGAGTCCTGTGAGGTGGCCTGGCCACCTCCGTCACTCCTCAGGTGGCTGTCCTGGCCCAGCCGCTCCCTCTGCTCCTCCCTCATGCAGCAGTTGTGGCCTCAGTCTCCATGTCCTCCCCTCTGGCCTCCAGACCCCCTTGAATGGACAGGGCTGGGGACCTAAGTCAGTGCCTTTGAGAAATGATCATGCCCATTGCTGAATGGATTTCCACACAGCCTTTCTGTGAAAGGGAAAGTAGGGTTGAGAAGTCCTGCTTTGTTTCTCCTGCCGTGTTTTGGGCTTGGGTGGAGAGGGGGAGCCCAAGCTCTGAGGGGTGCCTGCTCTCTGTCTGACAGCATTGGCCCTGCTGTGTGCTGGTGTAGGCTGACACAGGGCTGCTGGTCCTGTGTAGGAAGGGAAGGGCAATCCGGGACTGTTTTCTCCGGGCCTTCAGATGATGTAAATGTTTTCCAAGTGAGGAGTGTGAGGTTTTGTTTGCAGCAGTGATGGCATTACACTGTAGGTATGTTTTCATGTATTTCCTGATGCTAGTCTTTACTTCCTGTGTGGATGAGGTGTTTTGGTAGGACTTTGGTTTCTGGAGGACATGGGCTGTTGCAGCTGGATAGACCTGTGTTGTGTTTTGTCTTTTCCCTCTTGCCCTTACCCTTCCTCTGGCTCCTAGTTTTGTTGTCAGATAGCGTGAAAGAGTAATTTAGTTTTTCAGTCATCTGTTGCTAATTTATGGTGGTTTGTCCTTTATAGGTTTTGGAAGTTTGTTGAAATGGAAATTGTAGAGACTTTTATAATAAATATGCTAGGAATTCAGAGGGGGTCTGTGGGCTGTGGCTAGGATGACATTTGTGACATGCAAACAGCACCAGGTTCACATTTGCACACTCACTTTTTTTGGCAGACCCTGTGTGGGCTGTCTGTGCTTGGAGGCTGGCTGTGCCCACACTCTCCCTTGGCCCTTGTGTGCCTTTTGGGAGCCAGAGCCGGCTCTCTGCACAGGAGGACCTGGCTGGTCCCTGCTGCAGCCATGCCATCCCCATTCCCTGTGGCTGTGAGGGTCGACATCTCCTTCAGGAGCTTCCTGTGTTTCTAGTGGGTTCAGAGCATGCTGAGGGGCCCTGTGCACAGCCTCACGTGGCCGTGCTGGGCCTTGGCTGAGGAGTGTCACGGACGGTTGAGTGAGGAGCTGGCAACTGACACGGTGTCCTCTGATCCAGTGGACAGGTTGCTGGACCCAGCCAACAGGGCCCACCTGGGTCTAGAGGAGCAGCTGAGGGAGCTGCTGGACAAGCTGGACCTCACCTGCTCTATGAAGTCCAGTGGCTCGAGGAGCAAGCGGGCAAAGCTGCTCAAAAAGGAGATCGCCCTCCTGCGCACCAAGCTGAGCCAGCAGCACAGCCAGCCCCCCGCAGCGGGGCCTGGCCCCGGAGGCTTGGAGGAGGACAGCACCCTGCGGGGGCCGGATGTGGGTGAGGAAGGTAAGCACTGCCACGGGGTTTCGCCCTGCCTTGGTCGGCCTAGTGGCTTTAGTGAGGCTCCACGCTTGTTGCGGATTTGTGAGTTCTGAAGTTCATGAAGCTCTGGTCACTGGGTCTTCCCACCAGTTTTGTTTGTTTTTGAGAAGACTTTGCAGTCTGTGCCCTCTGTGCTCTATGCTGGCACTTACATGGTTCATGATCTTTGAGGCACACATTGAGATTTTTTTTTTCCTCAATATGGACCTAAAAAACTCTTCTAAGAGAATCTAATCTTACCCTATGATGAAGAGTAAAGGTAAATAAATGCTTTTGGTGTGTTTTATAAATTGAGGGAGAGCTGTTTATGCATTAGATTGTGAGACAGGGCTCTTTTTTTTTCTTTTTTTTGAGACAGGGTCTTGATTTGTAGTTCAGGCTGGCCCTGAACTCACTGTGTAGCCTAGGCTGGCCTTGAACTCTCGGTGATCCTCCTGGCTCAGCCTCCCAACTGCTGGGATTACAGGTGTGGGCCACCACGCCCAGCCAGACAGGGCTCTTTGAGAGGCTGTTTCAAACTGTTAGGATGGAGCCGCTGTCCCTGAGGTGGTGAAGGTGGGAAGGGGCTGGGGTGCTTTCAGATAGAGGCCACTGTTGCTCCTTGCAGCCCTTCCTATAAGTGACCTCAGTGGACACCGCAACTCCCAACCATGTGGAGGGACAACTGGGGAAAGGCCCCGGCAGTAAGGAGGGAAAGGCAGGTGAAGAAACCCATATATCCAGTGGGAAACTAGCGGAATGCGGTACAGAGCTGAGCTGGCTGGTGAGAAGCTGGTGTGCAGGTTGCAGGAGGGTGCTGCGCTGGAGGTGAGCACTGCAGCCAGAGGGTTGTGAGTGACCCTGTGTACTCTCCACTTCCCCGGGGACAGTCGCCTTTCAGTTGTACAAAGTGGGGAGTGGGGTAGGGCCTGTTCCTGCCACTGTTGTTAGCAGTTTGGCTTCCTGAGTTTTTCCTGGCTCCCCAGGATAGGAATCGAACAAGACAGATGTAATTGGTCATCAGTGCATTTGATCTCTGGGTGCCTGCGTCAGTAAAGGTGGTGCTGCTCTGCCCCAGAGGACATGGTGTCAGCAGTGTGTAAGCCACTTGCAGTGACAGCCTCCCAGTGCTGGCAGGCCTGCAGCTCCCACCGTGTAGTTCCCTGGGCTCTGCCTCAGGAGGCTGTGCTGGTGCCGGTGCCGGTGCCAGTGCCGGTGCCGGGGGGCTTCCTTGTCCTGGAAGGCATCTCAGTGTGTCTGCCTGGGATCCGCTCCCGCCCCTTCCTCACCGTGCTCACGGTGGAGGCTCTGTTCCTCCGGTGGCATGTGGGCTTCCTGTTCTTCAGAAGCCTTTGTTGTGAGCATGTGGCACTTCTCTGCCTTGTGTTTTGGAGGGGCATTTGCTCATAGGACTCTTGACTGCCTGACCCATGCAGGACCCTAGCTGCTCTTTTTTTGTGCCCTGCTGGGTCCCAGATGGTGTCGTCGCCTGGCTCCCGTGGTGGCTGAGGCGTTCTTGAGGCTGAGGATGATCCTGGGGTCTGCCCACTCCTTGGTCTGTGTGCTACTGTTGACCCGGGGAGAGTGAGTGAGAGAGGAGCTTGTCCACCAGTCAGTCACCTTCGTTAGAATAGCCAGACCTTGGCCTGGTCCTCCAGGCAGACCTGGCCTCCTACTACACAGGGGCGTTTGGCTTCTCAGTCCTTTCTTCAAAGGCCCTGACCTCTGGCACTGGGCTTACTGGGCTGAGGGTGTTCCTCCAAGTCCCCCTTCCTCGAGAAGGGGCCAGCTGGTGCCTTGTTTCTTTGCAGTGCTGGCCCCGTTAAAGAAAGTGCGTGGGGTCCCAAGAGAATGCCTGCAGTGGCTGCAGGTTTCCAGGTGTCTAATGTGCCTGGGCTCCTAGCTGAGAGGAAGGGGCTGGAGAAAGAAGCAGCCTGGCCACCTGCTCTGAGGTAGAGCAGGGAAGGGAGACACATAGTAACCCTTAAAGAAGAGATGGAGCCCAGGTACAACCAGCCCCGGGGTGGGAGTGTGCCTGAGCATACGTGCAGACAGGCGTTCACAGGGGCCAGCAAGCAGATACTCAAGAGCTTCAGCCTGCTCCTCTGAGACATGGAGCCTGTCTTTTCCTAAAATACAATGCCGATATTGTCATACCCAAAGGCAGTCCTTAGTATCAGACAGTCTCTTGGGTTGTTGGAGTGTTTATGTGAGCTCTGGATGATTTATGTTTGCAGAAGCATGAGTAGGGTGACTGCTGGGTGTGAGGTCTGAGGCGTCCAGATCAGGGAAGGAGACTTCTGGCCTGGCCGGGGCTTAGTCTGCTGGAGCCAGGGGTGAGGTGTCTGTGTGCCTCGCATTGACTTCATCCTCCCGATCCTGTGGGTCGAGGGCTGAGGCACACGCGGAGAGGTGGTGATGAGCTTGTAGAGCGGATGCGGGTTCTCAGGCCATGGCTCAGATAGCTAGTGGGTGCAGGGCAGGGCAGGCAGGGCTGGTGGAGCTGCAGGGAGCCCAGTGAGAGGCACTGCTGTATGCAGAGTAGCTTGGCGCTCTTGCCATTTACACGTGCTGCATGGGGCACACCACCAGGTGTGTTTTAAGGGTTTTTGCTCAGGAATACATTGTGTGAACTCTGTTCTTTCCTGACTGTAGAAGACGGAGTGGGAGCAGGCATGTGGGGCCAGTGTGGTTGGCAGCATGGGTTGGAGCCCCCCACCCTGTGCTGTGGTTTCTGGAGCTGCCATGGCTTTGGTAGAAACATTGAGGGGCCTGGTGGCCGGTGTGGGATGCAGTGCAGGTGCACTGGGCCCTTCTGTCCTGTGGTGCAGCGAGTCTGGGTGGCGTCCTGTGGGAGGCTGTGTCCTGGCCAGTGGTTTTGCTGCTGTGTATACAGGATGGGTCCTGGACAGATGGGCTTTGTGGGACTGGCTTGGCGTCTCATGGCTGAGACTTGCATTCGTGTTGTGTGGAGCTTTTCAGAGCAGTTAATAGAACATTTCTCACATGCAGTTAAATACAGCATGGAATGGGTGGTAGCCAGTGAGCTTTTGAAAAGAACTTTCATAGTTGCAGATTTTCCCAGGGGCTTCTGATGGACCCCAGCTGCTGGGGTGCACTGCATGGATGGTGGTAGTGGAATCCCCCTCACAGACACCTAGCAGGATGCAGGTGTTGCTATTTCTCACTTACATGTGAGGATACTGAGGCACAGGGAGGTCTCATGGCCTGTGGGTCCCAGCAGGGAGAAGGATTTACATCCGACATCTCCAGCGCCCTCTCTGTCCATCAGTAAACGCTAGGATGGCATCCAGCAACCTCAGGGCGGTGGCTGGGGACCTGGAAACCTGGGTGCACATGCGGGGCTGACCACCGAGTAGGGGCAGAACCACAGGGCTGACAGGGCCTGGGTGAGCATGTTGGGTGGCCATGGCTGGGAGGTGTGGCCCACAGTGGAGGGCCTCATGGAGGACAGAATGTGGCGGGCTGCTGCCAGCAGGATGGGTGTATGTACTGCTTTCTGGGGCTCTTGGCTGGAGAGGCGGGTGAGTGCTGGCACCTTCTTGGCAGTCTTGACTGGGTCACAAGGAACACTTTCAGAGTGTTTCAGTCAGGACGTGCACTGACACGGGGCAGGGGAGAGGTCGGGGAGGAAGGAGAGGCAGGAGGCAAACTGAGGCGCTGCAAGTGGGCTCCGCCCAGCCTGACACCAGCCAGCCCCTGGCGGCCACTGCCATCATCCATCGCCCCTGCACAGGGATGCAGTATGTGTGCACCATCTGCAGAAGACTTTGAATGGGGCCCCCGTACATGCCTGGTCCCATCTGCTCAGGACCAGTGTGCATCATGATTGTGATTTCCCAAGTGTCAGTGGTGTTGAGCAGAACAAGCAGGGAGCTTCTGTCCCCTCCATCGTGCCAGTGACTCAGGGTGTCCCAAGCTCACTTCATGGGAACTGTGGTCCCCAGGTGCAGCTCACGCATGAGTTCCGTGGACTGATGGGCTGGTGCCTGCTGTCTGTAGCTTCTGGAGTAGAAGGCCCCTGTGATTGCAGGCTCTGTGTCCCCAGCGTGTTGGAGATGCCTGTAACAGGCTGCAGCATCCTGTGGGCACGTGTGGAACAGGAGACCTTTCATCCCCTGCCCAGACCGGGGAGGGTGATGTGCCCAGGGGGCTGGCTCTCAACCCTGCATGCTCTTCTTTGGGGTAGTTAGGGAGAACTTTCCTTGTACCACGCCCAAAAGATTGGCAGACAGCCCAGAAGCATAAGTGAAGCTTCTAAAGCTTTTTAATTTTCAGAGTGAGTTTTTGGATTTAAAATGTTAACCTTACACATTTCACATGTTTTGTGGGAAGTTTCCTGCTCTAATGAAACTGTACCTAGTGATGCCGTACACTCCTGTAGCTCATTCAGGTTGTTGCTTTGTTTTGTATCACACTTCCTGTAGCCAAAATCAGTCTTACTCAAAAAGAAACCCAGCATGGCCTACACTCTGTACAGTCCATCCTGTCCCTTGGGCTCTTTTAGTGTGCAAAGCTATTCGTGCTTCCCCAGCTCCATGTCATTTAAAGTTGGTAATTTTGCAGTATCTTTTTAAAGAGGTTAAAACACTCTGCTTCCAAAGACTGGATTTTAGTCAGATAGGTAAACAAGACCTTTGAGGGAGCTGCCCAGAGCTGAGTAGACTGTGGGGGTGAGTGTCTTGCCTGCCTCAAGAGTCCTTCCTGGCCCCTGCTGCTCCCAGGTTTGGGCTCCTTGGAAAGCCCTGGTCAGGACGACGAGAGCATTGTCTCCTAAGGTCTGCTCACCTCTGCAGTGCAAAGCACTGCGATGCGGGGAGCTCGCTTGGCCCCCTTAATGCTGTGCCTATTTGTCATCCTCAAGGTAAGTGAATGTGGATTGCAGATTGTCATGAACTCGAATGCTATGTGTAAATATTGGTGTGTGTGAAATATATGTTCACACTTTTTCCAGAGTAATTTTGCACCTGGGCGGAGAGCCTCAGGCCTCAGCCCTTGTTTGGTTAGGAAGATGCACACAGCGTGACCCAGGGTGACCCAGTGGCCCCGGGCCGCTCCCTGCTCAGCAGACGGTTGTGTGTGATGCTTTGTTTCCTTAATTGAATTAGTATTTGGTGGACTTCACATTTATAGTAAGTTTTATAATAGACTTTATAATCTTCAGTTTTCAAAAATCACTTTATTTATAATTTTTTCAGGAGATAAATCTCCCCCTAAACTTGAACCATCAGATGCATTACCTCTTCCTTCAAACTCGGAGACTAATTCAGAACCACCAACCCTCAAACCAGTAGAACTCAACCCCGAGCAGAGTAAACTATTCAAAAGAGTCACATTTGATAATGCATCACATAGCCCTTGCACTCAGAGCGCACTGGTAAGCGGACACCCTCCAGAGCCCACCCTCGCCAGTAGTGGCGATGTGCCGGCGGCTGCGGCGGCCTCCGCGGTGGCGGAGCCATCAAGCGATGTAAACAGACGCACTTCTGTTCTCTTCTGCAAATCGAAAAGTGTAAGCCCCCCAAAGTCTGCCAAGAACACTGAAACCCAGCCAACTTCTCCTCAGCTAGGGACCAAAACCTTTTTGTCTGTAGTCCTTCCGAGGTTGGAGACTCTACTGCAGCCAAGGAAAAGATCGAGGAGCACATGTGGAGACTCCGAGGTGGAGGAGGAGTCCCCGGGAAAGCGCCTGGACACAGGTAAATGTCAGGCTGGCCGCCTTGTGTGGTGCGTGCTGCCCGCCCTGCGGGAATCTCTAGCATAAATCTATCTGTGGTGCTGAGGGTTGTTTTTGCAGCATTTTCTTAATTTCCAGAGAAGAAGATGAGCCACATGGTTTTGCCATTTGGTGCCCTAAGTTGGGCTGGGTTGGTGCCTTTATGGGAAGTGGCTGCGCGCCCTCTTGGCAGCCTGGGCCAGTGCTGCTCCTGATGTGTTGTGTGGTGACTCTGTCCCTCCTTGGTCCCTTCTCCTTCGCCTCTGGCCTCTTAAAGATCAAGAGCAACTTTCAGACATGGCTTGGCTGAACACCTTGAATGGGACGTGTGTCTGGGCGGACTGGCTGGGACCCACCCCTTAGGAGGGTCTCCTGAAGCCCCCACGCCCAGGCCCTGGAACTGAGCCTGGGCCTCCCGTTCCTGCACGCCTGGGCCCCCACGAGGATTCTGTCCTTCTTAAGTGCTGCACTGTGTTTATTGTCACTGCTTGGTTAGAAACACCTAAAGTTGTTTCTCCACAACTAGTAAGCTTTTGTAACTTTAACGTGTTTCACTAACATACTGGGAGGCTCCCACATGTGCTCTCATACGTGGTTGCATCTGTGGTATTCTGTGAATTGCTCCATGCTGTGTTTAGAGGAAGCCATCCTGGCTCTTTGTTCCTCTATTCCGACCATTATTATTTCTCTTTGATGAAAGCCATGCGTTTTCCATGTTCTCTGGGGAGTGGCTGTCATCAGTCCATTCACTCTGGAATGGCTGAGCCTTTGAGAGGTGTCAGGGTGAGATCCCCAGTGTCCCTGTTCTGGACATGTGTCCCTTTCAGTGCTGGACCAAGCTGGGTCCTGTGTATTCTCTGTCCCCTGCCACACCTTGATGAGCAGGAGGTACCTCCAGCTGCCCAGGAGTGCTGGCTTCCCATTCATTTCAGCAGTGAGGACACTGGGCCAGTGTAGTGTCATTTCATTTTGCTGGAGTGGTGACAAGTGAATCCCATGTCCCGGAGCCTTGCCAACCCAGTCAGGCAGTGGTGTCTGCTGGTGACCCATCCTTGCTCACCCTTGCTGAATCTCTCGGCCTGAAGCATCACGAAGAGGTCTTCATACTGAATGTGTGGCCTTTCGTGGCCAGTCATGCTTCTTGTTACCAAAATCATCCATGCATCCACACTTACTACCTGCCTCTCCTCCCCTACCTTCTCCACCTTCCTTCTTTTTTCTCCCCCTCCTCCTTCCCCGCACTGATGATGAGTTCCTCCTCCCTGCCTCATGATGAGTTTCATTTTGATTTTGCGCATGTAATTGCTTTTGTAGAAACTCGCTAAGTGTTAATAAGTTTGTAGAAACTTTAATAAGTCCTCTTATTTTGGTGGATTGATATTAAATTTGCATTTTAAGATCTCATACAACCTTTTTTGTTTCTGAGAAACATAAAGGAACTTAAATGTTTAAGAGGATGTAGATGAAGAAAGAGATCAAATTTTTTTGTCCTCTTAACTACGCTTCACCCTTTCTCAGCCACTCTGAGGGACAGACTGCCTTGTGTGACACTCACTGGGATCCCTGTGATGATGGGATGAGTGTATTGTTTTGGTGCCAGTGTGGGTCTCTGGCTCCTCTGCTCGGGAGACCAAGGACTAGGACTGACATTGCCTCCTGGGCTTTGTGGCTGTCGGGGAGCATAGAGTGCAGGACACTGGACCAAGGGGCCGAACCTCTGGGCTGGTGTGCTTCCCAGGGCGTCTTGTGTGTGCATGGGCAGCTCCTCTGAGCAGTCTGCCTGTTTGGGTTCAGCTGTGGACATAGATTTAGGAGCACCTTAGATTTGTTCACCACACGTTCTTTATAGGAGGCAGGTACCTGGCCCTTTCTAGTTTCATGTTTGCGTGGAGTGTGTCACAAGTGTTGGTGGTAACGGTGAGTTGTAGCGCCGTCTACTGCAGACCTTTAGTACTTGTGATCCCAGCGTGCCTTTGATCCTGACTGAAATCGAGATTTTTGCTTTCTTATTCCAGAATGGCAGTAGATTTCAGTGGATGAGAATTGAATTCCTAAGTGCACCCCTGAGCAGCCCGGGAGCCTTAGTGCTAAGATCAGACCCTCGGGAGCTCGAGGCGGCTGCTGCTGCATCTGCTCCACCCAGGGCGGCTGGGCACGGGCTGGAGGTGCCAGTACCATCGTGCTGGCCTTGCTGAACGTCGGGTGCTCTCTGCGCACCTGGATTTCTTGCTCGAGTTGCACTCTTCGAAGTCTGAGGACGTGAAGTATTTGGAGCCTTCTGAGCTTTTCCAGATTCATCTGCCACTCTGAACTTGCAGGGCTGGTGTTCTCCAGTGCACTGCAGGACCCGCGTTAGATTGAGCGCCGACTTGAGCAACGGCCACAGGTGCCGGGCTCACAGAGCCAGCCTGCCCTGTAGCTTCCTTCCTCGGGGACTGTGGACCGTCAGGCGGGCTCTGCCGCCTGCTCCTTCCTCTGAGACTCAGTGGAGATGGTTGTTCATTGGTTGGGGTGAGGAGGGCCGGGTCTCCGTGCCCTGGGACTGCGAAGGGAAGAGGCA
Source organism: Heterocephalus glaber (assembly GCF_000247695.1). The sequence continues at coordinate 846,019 of NW_004624752.1, forward strand.
GGTCCTGCCCTGCCCTCCATCAGACTAAGTGGCTTCTCGCTGTTCTCCTGGTTCTCACTTAACTGCTCATGTACTGGGTAGCTCCTTCTTTGGATCCTAATCCTTTTCTCTTGCCTCAACTTGGACTGGAGTTCTGCTCACAGCCTCAGGGATGCAGAGCGATGGCTGCTCCTTGCCCTGCACATAGTTCTTACAAATCGCACTGGAGCCGCCCTTTAAAGAACATGAATGCCAACTCCCAGAGGAGATTCCGTCCGGCAGCCCTTCCCTCTGTCAGGTCCTGCGGGGACTGGTGCCCTCCTTGAGGTGGGGACAGCTCAGTGCCTCTGCTCTCTTGTGGACAGCCTGGTGCGTGCCAGCACCAGCAGCGCCGTGGACAGTCCAGCTTCATCCTGCACGTGCCCAGGACTGGCCTGTGATGATGGGCCCTGCTCAGGGCGGCCAGGCCAGCATCTGGAGGGACTGAGCGCATGGCCCTATCTGGAGATGTCCTCATTCAGTCATCAGCAGCTCCGTTTCTCATGTCTGCCTGGCTTCCATCTTCCTTAAGTCTTTTTGCTTTATTCCCTCCGGGATTACGAAGCAGCGCTGACTTCTGTCTTGCTGGTGCCATGCTGAGCGCCAGCTGGGTCAGCTAACAAGCCCTGCCCATGGGACCCTCCAAGACATCCTGCCTAGGCCACGCCTGTCCTGGCCACCCCCAGCGTCGTCTTCACAGAGCTTCTCTTATTGAAAGCAGGCAGTGGTTGGGTCTTCTTGTTTGCTGTGCTTACTGAAAGTTTGAAAAAGGCACTACAAATGCAGTCCTTTTGGCAATTGCAAAAGTAAAATGAGCCAGCGGAAGATGACAGGTGCCACCCACTACCACCTTGCGATGCTTGTGCCCCGCTGCCAGGAGCAGGACGTGGGCTTTCTGATGCCTGGAACGTCATTGTCAGCCGCAAGCCACCAGCGCTTGTGTACTTATTTCCTCCTGCGGGGTTCAGGGGAGCCAGTGAAGCAGGGTAGCAGGTTGGGTGGCAGCTGCAGGTCAGGTGCCCCATGCTGCATGGCACAGGGTGAACTCTCCTGGTATCCCTTCCTTGATGCCTACGGAGGCTGTGGAGCCAGGGTGGAGGGGGCAGCTCCCAGTCACCAGCTCCCCATGCCCTGGGGCTCTTTACCTACTGCACCCCAGGGGTTCTTGGGAGACCAAGGCCAGCAAGGACCGGGCCTGACTATTCCCCCTATGAGCTTTGTCTTGCTCCTGGGGGTAGCTGTTTAGAGAATGGGATGCTGTAGCTGTGGTGAGGCCTGGCCACCTCTGGGCTTGGCTGCACTGCTTCTGTCTCCTTGGCAGAGTGGGATATGGCCTCGTGGGTGTGGCGCTTGATGTCACATGGGGCTGGGGCCTCGGCCCTCTCTCGAGCTGTCTCCACGGTTCTCTTGGCCTCTTAGTCCCTGCCAGCCCCTGTCATATCCATAGCTTTGGGCTGGCTGCCTTGGGAGTGAGTGCCAGCTGTTTGCGGTTACCCTAGGCCCACCTGTGGGCCTCCGCGCCCTCCCGGGGCCCAGGACTCCAGACCCTCTGGAATGAATGAGCGTCTTTTCGGCCCCTCAGGGTTGCCGGGGTGCTGGTGAGACCCGTGTCCTCAGTACTCTGAGGACACCTTCCCCAGACGGACCCTTTGCAGAGTACACAGCAGCAGGTCCACAAGTCACAGTGGCGGCAGCAGCAGGAGGACCTGTGGTTGGCTCTTGTATCGAAGCTCTGTGGTCTCCAAACAGTGCCGCAGGACCTCTTCACGCCAGGGCCCGGCTCCTCGGCTGTTGCCTCTTGGAATGTGTCCAGGGCCGGCAGCCTTCCAGAGCCTGGTCAGGCCACACAGGCGTCTGCCCTGCTTCAGCGGTGGCACCCTCCCAAAACGGGCCTACTGCCTGGCTGCTCTGTCAGTCAGCCTCAGGAGTCTTTCCTGGACTATCTCCTCGGGCTGCCCATGTGCTCAGTGCACTTTCGCGTAAGGTGTGAAAAACTCTGTAAACAACTTGGGGCCCAGATATGAGCCCAGCCATTAAACGCTCAGAAAACTGGGGGGACGAGGATCATTCTCTTCTTCCTCAGTCACTGAACTTTCTGTCCTCTTCTACTCCCTCCGTGACACTGTGGGCCCCGACCCACACCTTGGGGTGGAGCAGCTGCCACCCTTGCTGAGGATGGCACAGGTGTCCTGGGCAGCGTGGGAGGGGGGAGCATGCATCATCTTCAGGCTGGGTTCAAGGCAGGCTGTTCTGGTCTTCCTCTTCCGCAGCTGTCTGCCACCCAAAGTGGGTCAGGCTGGCCACAGCCCTGCCCTGGTCCTCCCCAGCTGACCCTGATGGACCAGACATGGGTGATTGACAGCGCCTGGCCCTGACTTGTCACATTTCTGTTCTTTTCTGGCCCCGTCTGCTCAGCCTGCAAAGGCTTGGTTTGCATCATAGTCTTGGGATCGATACCTCTCTGAGAGGCGTATGTCCTTTGCACTGATCTGTGCTTGGGCTTTGGAGTGGAAGAGGTGCCGGTGATGTGGCCCATTTGTCTGAGACCTAAAGACTCATCTGTAGAGCCATGCACTCCAGCCTGGTCCTCAGTGGCAGGTGGCACTGGCCTGGTGGCCCCTTCTTGGACCTGGGCATGGGCTCTTTTCGTCTGTCCACTCGTGCTGGGCAGTCGTCTTGATGACTCGTGTCAGAATGGGGTGTGGTTTCTGCTCTGAGGACGGTGCCATCTGCCCACGGTGAGAGCCTCTGGGGCTCAGCGCAGGTCCAGCTCCTTCCCTGCCCACGCTGCCTGCTTTGTCAGTGCACGAGTGCTGGAGGTGGCAAAGACCCTGTGTCAGAAGGAGCAGGAGTGTTTCCTGGAGGGAAGGTGAAGGTGCCCAAGCAGCTGGAAGCCCTGTGATCTGGCCACCGGAGCCAAAAGCTTCCTGAGAAGTTTTATTCAACAATTTACACATTGTACTTTGGACATGGATTTGTAATTAATTTTTTAAGAATGACATAAGTGGGAAGATGGGGCTCCTTTTTGTGATCCCTCACCCAGCTGTTGTACCCAAGGGCACCAGGCCAGGCCCGCAGCTGGTCTCACCCCTCCCAGCTGCGACCTGTGACAGCCGTGCCTCACCCTGTGCCCTGGCTGCTCACTGAGCAGGGAGGCAAGTGCCAGGCAGTGGAGTAGACTCGGAGGCTGGCCTGCTTAATTGCTCTTGGGGAGTGGTGGGGATGTGGTGGCCTGTTCAGCGGCCCAGGACACGCAGGTGCCACAGAGCCACGCCCTGTGTGGGGAGGTGCACTGGGCCCGGGTACCTTGGTGCTGTGCAGTTGGGGCCTAGATGAATGGGGCCCTCATTTTCTGTTTTAAAGTGTTTTGTCAGCATTTTCCAGGTTCATATTAATTTCTGTGTTTCGAAACAAGCTTTTTAAAGACCCTAATTTACTGTCCCTGGAGCTCCGCAAACATGAGTATGTTTTTGTTGGCGATGGTGCCCTGGCGTCCTTGGGGCCCTGGTGTGGACAAGGGACCTTTGTCACATTCGGCAGAAAGAAGTGTGCAACATCCTCTGATAGCTGGGAAGGGGCAGCGAGAGCCTTCACTTTGGGTGCCTTTGAGAGGAGGAAGAGCAAGCCCCTTCTTCACCTTCATGCTGGCCTTACAGCACAGCTCCCACGCGCATTTCCCTCCATTGTTGTGTTGATTTCGCTCAGCAAGCACTGCTTTGTATGCCGCATTTGGTCCTGGCATCTGCAGCTTGCTGCTGGGGATCACAGAGGCTAAAGATAAGGCAGTGTCCAGTGTGAAATTCTGTTTGGCAAGCACGTACCACATTTCATGAAAGTCAGGTTCTGGCATGGGGAAGAGTCAGGGAACGCAGCTGCTAACTGGGCTGACTGGGCACTTGCCTGCTGTGTTCCAGGTCTCACCAATGGCTTTGGGGGCTCGAGGAATGAGCAGGAGCCGGGCAGTGGCCCGGGGAGGAAAGCTGCCCCCCGGCGTCGCTGTGTGTCCGAGTCTAGCATCTCTTCCAACAACAGCCCGCTCTGTGACTCAAGGTGGGCACCGCCTCGTCTCCGTCTGCGCAGCCTCCGAGCGCCCCCTCCTCTCAGCACCCGTCTGGCTGCTCTGGACCCAGGGGGCCCAGCTCCCAACCTAAGGGCCCTGAGAGAGTCTGGCCTGGGATCCGATCCGTGTGTCCACTCTGCCTGGTAGGACAGTTTCCCATATGATGTCTTCATCTGCTTCATAGCATTTAGGTGTAAATGGGAAATAAAACTACAGCGAAGACTAGCACAGTTGCAGGATCTACGGAGATTCACACTTAGCCATCCCTCCCAGTCTCGCCTTTGTTAAGATGGTGGTCCACACAGCCCTACATGGCTGCCTGGTGGGGCCACTTTGGCAGCAGGGACAGGGTGGCTGTGAGCTCCCTTGTCACCACAGGCCCCGCCTGCCTAGTCCTGGGCCTAGTCCTGGGACGTTAGGTGCTATCATCTGCCTGTCAGCAGTCCTGCGGCACAGCCTGGGTCTGGTGAAGCGTGGGCTGGGTGCCAGCCCTCCTGGGCACCTGTCCCTGATGACCCTGCTCTCCCCGCAGCTTCAGCACTCCCAAGTGTGGGCGTGGCAAGCCTGCCCTTGTGCGGAGGCACACACTGGAGGACCGCAGTGAGCTGATCTCCTGCATCGAGAATGGCAATTATGCCAAGGCAGCCCGGATCGCAGCTGGTGAGCCCTGTGCAGCCCTGGGGTGTGGGCAGGGTGTAGACTGCAGCTGCGGTCCAGGTGCAGTGTCTCTGAGTGGGGACCGCAGGGTCTGGTGGGATTCTCTCCCGGTAGAGGGATCTGTGGCGGTTGGTGTCCTTAAGTAGGGGCTCTTAAGCAGAGGCTGGGGTTAGGGTGACTTGGCACTGCACTGGGACACTCAGGTGGCTCCCGGCCCTCAGGTCCCATTTGCAGCTAAGGCTGGCTGGCAGCCAGGTCCTTTCCTGCTGAGCCACTCAGCTCTGGGCTCCAGTGGGCACTGGGCTCACTATGAGGTGCCCCTGGAGGGGAGAGGGTTAGGGGAAGCAAGAGGCTGGGCCTATGGGCTCTCTTGACAAGTGTGACACAGCCTCTAGGAGGTGCTCTGCTGGTGGTGGTAGGGGGACGGGCCCCGCTGAGGACCTTCCATTGCCAGCAGTGGTCTGGACTTGGAGCCAGTGGCTCTGGAGATGAGCATCCTCTGCTGAAACGAGCAGGGGCTATTCTTTGCAGGCAATCAGGACTTTGGTCTTGAACTTGAGTCCTTACTTGCCTATAGTTCCCTGTCACCGAGAGCCAGTCCTAGTAGGGGGTAGCAGGGCGAGGGGCTGGGCACCTGGTGCCCCAGGCTTGGCACTGGGAAGGGCAGGAGGTTGTCCAGGTTTGTGGAGGGGTCCACGGCAGTGCTCACTGTCAGGGCTCCTTCCTTCCCAGAAGTGGGGCAGAACAGCATGTGGATCTCCACGGACGCCGCTGCCTCCGTGCTGGAGCCCCTGAAGGTGGTGTGGGCCAAGTGCAGTGGCTACCCCTCCTACCCTGCGCTGGTGAGTGCTGCAGGGAGGGTGCTTGCTCTGGAACAGGCTTGGTGTGTGTGGGTGGGGTGGGCAGCCTTGGGCACGGGCGCTCAGTGCCCGGCTCGTACTCTTGGCAGATCATAGACCCCAAGATGCCCCGAGTGCCGGGCCACCACAATGGCGTCACCATCCCCGCACCACCCCTGGACGTGCTGAAGGTGGGCGAGCACATGCAGACCAAGTCCGAGGAGAGGCTTTTCCTCGTCCTGTTCTTTGACAATAAGAGGAGCTGGTGAGTGCCACCCTGGGGTGCGCCCCCCCCCAGTTTCTGGGGTGCAACAGCCTGGTGGGGTTGTGGACCCACCAGCCCTCACATGGCTGATATCAAACTGCAGCTGCGAAGGGCGCTGCCCGCTGAGCCTGTGGGATGGGGACGCGCATGGAGCACTGGTCATTCTCCATTTCCTCCTGGAGGCCAGGTCTTTGCTGGCCCGGGCTCTGTCTGCTCCTCATCTCCTTGATGCCACTGCAGTGCTGCTCCAGCGCCCAGCAAAGGGCCTGACTTGGCTCTGCCTGGTGTTCCCTGCCCACTTCCTGGTCTCCGCTGTGTCCAGTGCTGCCCACGCGCTCGGCCCTGTGCCCCCTTTGGGGAGGGCACGGTGCTCTGGCCCTGTGTCTACTGGGGTACTTGGCCCTTTAGGCCTTACCCCCTTGCCCATCAGACATCCTGCCCTGGTCCTCACTGGCCCGAGTCATGTGTGTGCTGCACACATTTGCCTGTGTTACATAGGTTGCACATGTTTGCCACGTTAAGCATGTGCTACACGCTGTGGCCCCTGCTTGTCCTGCATGGCCACTCGGGGACACTGTGGGAGGAAGGCACAGTAACTCACCTCCTCACGCCTCACATGGGCCCAGAGAGGGCGCAGAGGAAGGCACACTCCACGCCGGCCCTGCGTGGCCGGCACAGCCAAGGCCGAGGGCTGCTGCCTGTGTAGCCGTGCTCACTGCCCCCTTCTCTCAAAAGGCAGTGGCTCCCTAAGTCCAAGATGGCTCCACTGGGCATCGATGAGACCATTGACAAGCTGAAGATGATGGAGGGGAGGAATTCCAGCATCCGAAAGGCTGTCCGCATTGCTTTCGACCGTGCCATGAACCATCTGAGCCGCGTGCATGGGGAGCCAGCCAGCGACCTCAGTGACATAGACTGAGGCGGCTCCGGCGGGCGGAGCTTGTCCATAGTGTCGATACGCTGTACATGTTTGTATATTGTTCAAAACTTAACTTATTCTGATTTAGGGTTGTAGTTCTTTAATTCTTTTTTCCCCAGGGAGGGGGACGTTTTGTTTCTAAGTTCCCTATGAAGCCACTCGGTCTTGGCGCTTCAGGGTGGGCGCGTCCGGGCTATGCAGTGTGGGCGCCTCTCGCCCTGGTGCCACGCACCTCCCTTTATCTGTAGCTTTTTTTTTTTTTTTAAAGACTTTTGAATGTTTAATAATTTTGTAAATCATACTCTTTACACAGAGTACCACTTATTTAATAAGACGGGATGTAAATTTACAGTGACAAATGTGTATTTTAAGAAAGAAAATGACATTATTTTGAATGGTACTTTGTGCAGAGAGGAGGAGAATCCATTTATGCTGTGTGCTCCACTTGCAGACCACCAAAAACACTCCGCCGGTGACGCTGGGCGGGCGCTGCCGCTCACCCTCCCACAGACGTGCCTCCCAGCGGATTATTTATTGTAGAAAGTGTATTCATTTGCTTTATAAAGAAAAATAAATTTGCAAAGGTATATTGATACGCATTTTTATACAGGCACATAACAACTCGACTTGGTTTGGGAGCAGAATGTGTGGTGTGGTTCTATTATGACTCTGGCCTGTGTGTACTTTGATTTTGTAACTTGTAATCTTTTGTTTACAATGAGGGGCTTTCTGTAACTTGTTTTAATTTAGAACTTTGGTAGCAATAGAACTTTGGATACATTTTTGTATGGTACATGTGATGTATATAGAATTAGTACTTTATTTTTATTTTTAAGAGGTAAAGCATTATGTTAGGGGGTAAAAGTAGGGTGGGTTTCCAAATTTGCATTTTTTATATTAAAAATAAAGTCAATATTTGGACAGTGTGGCCCTTTCATTCCTACATCACCAGGAGGCTGGGTGACTGATAGGCCTGGGGGCAGCAAGGGGTGCAGGTGGCCGGAGGGTGTGGTGGGCAGGTGGGTGCCTTGACCCTAAAACCTGTCCTGGGGCAGCATTATTCATTATTATGCCTACTCATTATTTCAAAGCTCTGAAATGTTCCTTCAAGTCTGCGTTGTAAGATCTCCAGAGAAACTTGGAAATAAAGTCTTTCTTTGGTAGTTACTCTGTGCGTGCCTGGCAGAGGGCCCTCTGCTTCGAGTCCAGGACGGTTGGCGTCCTGGACCCCTCAGGAGGCTGTCGGCCTGAGGGTTGGGTCACAGGGTAGGAGCTGGACCCCGAGTGCCACTGTGTCTCTGTGGGGAAGCTGGGACCCTGCTCAGGGCAGGCGCTGCTTTCTTGCTTTCTGTTTCCCTCCAGACCAAGCCTGCTGTTGAGAGGAGCACTGTCTGCAGAGCAGCACCTTAGGCTCTCAGCCTTTGCTTTTCATACAGCTGTAGTATCCTGTTCTGGGGCAGGGCGGGGAGCCCGGGCTGCAGCAAGTGGGCCGGTCGCTTGGGAAGCTGGCCTGGGCGGGAGCCTCTGTCCTGGCCGCAGCCCCTGGCTCCACATAGCCCTGCTGCAGACCCCCACCAGGATGCCTGGCTGCCCTTGTCCCTTGCACCTGCCATGCTGTGGGTCAGCTTGTTCCCAGGTGCCCAGGCCCCTTGTCAGCACTGTAGCTGGACCTGGCAGACAGCACCCTCAGGCCTGGGGCTGGGCTCCAAAGCACCCGCTCTGGGTGAACAGGGTGTCTGGCAGGGCATGGTGTCCGTCCTGAGTCCCAGAGAGCATAGCCTGTTTAGCTGTCCAAAGTGGGGATGTTGTGTTGAGAGGGAGCCTCGTGGGGAGAGGCTGTGAGAGGCTGTCAGTTCCCTTGGGATGCTTGGCTCTGTCCTGTCTCTTTCATGCTTACCCTTCTGGGGTTCAAGGGGACGGGATCATAGGGCCACAGTGTTCAGCGGGACCTTGGATTAGGGAGTATTTCAGACATAAGATGTAGCACTACGATGTACAAATAGGTTGGCCAGCAGGGTGCTGGCTCAGTGCTGCCCTCTGTTGGGATGCAGCTGCCCAGCCAGGTCTCACCCAGCGGCTGAGTTGGTTGGGGCCCCGTTTCACAGAGTGGTGTTCAGGCGTCCTCCTGCCGTGAGTGGAGCCTGGAGCCGGGTCCTGTGAGCAGCCTGGGCCTTCGTGGGTCAACACCTCATTACCATGCTTCTCCTAGCTGGACAGGGCTGTGGGGCCACTTCCAGACATGTACAAGGAGAATTTGTGACCCTGAGGGCCAGGAACTTTGCCTGAGGTCAGGCAAAGGGCTCAGCACCTTGGTCAGCACTTTGACGCTGACCTCAAGGAGCAGCGGGGCCGAGGTAGTGATTGTGATCCACCAGGCTTGGACTCAGTGACAGGTGCCAAGGCAGAGAGCAGGCAGTGGCTCAGGCCTGGAAGCCGACTGAAGGTGGTGTAGGGGCTATTGTGAGCACCAGTCTGCTGCAGGCGCCTCGGCTCAGCACGTGAGGTTGCTTAGGCTGCACAGTATGCATAATTGGGGTGTGCACAGAGAGATTGTGGGGGGAGCGTCCCAGGACAAGAGAGTATGTTAAAATCCCAGCTCCCGGGACTGAGGTCTCCCTTTCTCGTGCTGGCTGAGTTTCCAAGGGCTGGCAGTGCCCTGTGGGGGTACATGGGCTCCTTCACAGCCCCTCATCCCAGAGTCTTGAAGGTGACAGAGAAAGGTGAGGAGGGTGAAGCCTGGGGGCTGGCACTGAGCAGGTTCCAGGATGGCCAAGTCACCTCTGTCCTGCTTTGTCCACCCACCCCACTCTGTCTGTCCCTGCTGGACACTCCTGTTGGCCTCACTGGGTGCCTTGGTTCCAGGTCAGCACCAATAGCCGCAGCTTGTCACTGTGACTGAGGGCCACCTTGCTGCCCCATGGCCTCAGAGAGAGGTCCCTGGCATGGAGGAGGAGGCCTGGAGGAGCCCAGCACGGAGAACAGGCCCTGCCCACCCAGCTGTCTCCACCTGCCCGAGGACCCCAGGATAGCGTGCCTGCTGCGCCAGGAGGCAGCTCATCTGTGGTGCAGGTGTGGTGAAACTCGGCCATGGCACCAATGTGAGTTTGCAACCGCAGTAGAAATCTCCCCTGGAGATTGTGCAGGCCCTGCGTGACAAATGCAGGAAGCTGAGGATCTGGGTGTGGGGCTCGGGGTTGAGGCAGGGAGGTGGTACCAGCTGGAGAGTGCGTAGGGCAGGCCCTTCCCCAGTGTCCTTTCATTCTGTGAATCTAGCTTGAGCCCCATGGTGCCTCAGGCTCACAGAGGTTGTCCCTGCCTGGCCTCGGGCTTTGTGTAAACCCGGGGTGGATTTCTGGCCTCTGGTTGTTTCATGACTCACATATGTTTCATGTTCTTCCCCCGTGAAAGGTGTGGACCACCCATGTTTGTGGTGAGGATGTGGCTGAGGGGTGCGGTAAGGAGTTCAGGGATCCCCTCCATTCACACTGTGGACAGCAAGGCACAGACTGGGGGCCCAAAGCGCAGACCCTCTCTGCAGCTGGGCCTCTGCAGGTTCCTGTGGTCAGCACTGTTCCTCGGTGGTGCGGGGTCGGCTGGCTGGGGCTGTGGGCCTGCCACCTGGAGAAATGCACAGGTGCTTGGATTCAAGATGGGCCTGGGGGCTGAGGAGAAGTCACTCTTCTCTCAGGGGAGGTCACGCTGAGCCCACAGTCCCATCAGGGCCCTTGGGAACCCTGCCCAGGAGCGCAGGGTGGGCCTCGAACACCAGCACTGCTTCTGGGATGGGCCAGAGGGTGTGGGTCGGCTGGACCTTGCCGAGGGAGCCGCTGGGCCTTGGGGTGCAAGTGTGGAGAGGCTGTGCTCTCTCCTGCTGTCCTGGGCAGCACCGAGCCCGGCCAGAGCAGAGCCTCCGGTGCCTGGACCGTCCCCTGCCCCTGCCCCTGGCTGGGACTTACTTCGGAGAGGAGCTCTTGTCCAGCATGCACCATGCCCTGGGTTTGAGCCCCAGCACTGAGACAAAAAAGAAAGAGAAAAATTGGATTGTGAATGAATGATAAGATGTACTTGGACTGTTCCTGATAGATTCCTGCAAGTTAATGGAAAATAAAATGCATGATATTTTCTTTTGATGAGAAAAGACAGATATTAGCTGGAACTAATCATCGATGGGACCAGAAAAAACTTGGAAACTGTGGAAGGAAAATAAAAATCTGAAGGCATTTGAAAAATATGGCAATTCTCCCAACAGTGACTGTTCTGATGCATTGGTGCCCAGAGCCTGGAGCTCGGTGCAGTCACAGGCACAGCAGCTCTCGGCTTTGCTGTTGTTACCGCTAATTAAATCATGTTTTCGGTGGTGCTGGCTGCTACCTCCACACTGAGTGTCCCAGGGCAGGCGCTGTGGAAGCAGAGCTGCTGCCTGAGGGCAGTTGTGGGCTGGAAGCCCTGTCCTCAGCTTGGGGGAGACCACCCTTTTCTGTCCCACCTTCCTTCCCACAAGGGTCTTAGGAATGAGCGCGGCCCCAGGGCAGTAGTGGTCTTGGTGCTGTGGGTGTTGGGTGGGTGTTGCTCCTCCCTTGTAACCTTTGCCCTGAGACCCTGGGCTCAGCTGTGAGGGCCCTCAAGATTTCAGTGTGCAATATCTCTTGGCCCCAGGGGCTGCTGTGGAGCTTGTTGCATTAGTGGCTATTGTCACACAAGTTACCATGCATGTTGCCACTCACAGCACACATTTGTCATTGCAGGGTGTCTGGAGGCCAGGTCCCCTGCCCAGGCCTCGAAACTCCAGCGTCATGTGGCATCTGAGCTGTGTTCCCCCTGGGTCTTAGCCCAGGAGAATCCATGTCCCAGCTCACCCAGCAGCTCAGCCTTGCCGGCCCCTTGGGCTTTGGGGAAAGAGACTTCCTTTCCTGGCTGTTGACTGGAAGTTGCCCTTGGCCACCAGCAGGTCCCAGGTGTGTCCACAGCATTGCTGCTTTGTTCTCAGTACAGCAGAGACCCCAGCCAGATGGAGTTGCAGTCCTGTCATCACACACATAATCATGTCCATTGTGTCACCTCTGTCAGGTCCTGTTGGTGGCAAGCAAGTGGTAGGAGCTGTCCACACCCAGGCAGGGACTTTTCTGGGCACACACACCAGTGGTGGGATGCCACCAGGGGTACATCATGGCTCTACGGCCTGAGCCAGCATGTGCATCTTGGGGTAGGAAGGACCAATATCCCCCAGCTCAGGGACACTCTCTCCTGTCCTCAACCAACCTTTCTTCTGGCAAATGCACATGCATATGTGCCTATAAACCGAGCATCAAAAAACTGATAGAACTTCAAGGAGAAATGGACAAATCCACCATTATAGCTAGAGACTTCAGCACTGCTCTGTCAGTAACTGATGGATCCAGCAGGCAGCAAGTTGCGACAGCTCAGCTGAACTGAACAGCACCATCAGTCAACTGCATCTAGTTGACATTATGGACGGCTTCATCCAATGGGACCAGAGTATACACACGTTCTCTTCAAGCACACACAGTCATTCGCCAGGACTCAGCACACTGGGCCGGAGAATATGCCCTGCACACTTGAAAGATCAGAAATCACATGCATGTGTTTCCAGACAACAGTGGAGTTGGGCTGGACAATCCAAAAATAATTGGAGAATAAATAACAGGTGGGTCAAAGGACCCTTAAGAAAAATTTAAAAATATTTTGAAGGAATATGAAGATGCACCCAAAATTGGCAGTATGTATAAAAGAAATGCTTAGAGAAATTCATAGAATTCAAAACATGTATCAGAAATAAAGCTCTAAAATCAGTTGTTCAATTTCTCACCTTAGGACTCTAGAAAAAAAAATTATCAGACCTGTAGGGAATAGAAGAAAATGTTAAAAACTAGAAGATAAATCAATGAAATTGGGAAATTTCTTTGAAAAGCTCAATAAAATTGATAAACTTCTAGCCAGGCCAACTAAGAGCGAGAATATCCAAGTTGGTAGATAAAAAAGAGAGGCCACCACTGGGATCCCATGGACAAGAAAGGACCATGGAGGCCTCTGTGAACAAACTCGGAAACACGCACAGGATAACAGATGGAATGGATCAATTCCTGGAAAGACACAGTCTGCCAAAACTTACACAAGAAGAAAGCATCTGAATTGGCTCATATCAAAGAAATTCAGTCAATAATGATTTACCTTCAAAATAGGAAGCACCAGGCCAGATGGTTTCCTGGTGGATTCTGCCAACAGTTAAGGAGGAAATCATATCATTTCTCCGTGATACGGTCCAGAAATCAGAAGCAGAAGGGACATCTTGCAACTCATTCTATGAGGCTAACATTATCCTCCTCCCAGAACCACATAAAAGCTTTACGAGAAAAGAGAACAGACTAATATATTTCAGAAACATAGTTGAAAAATTCTCAATAAAACATTAACAAATAGAATTCAAAATGAATAAAAAGAATTATACATCATGACCAAATGGGATTTGTCTCAAGGATGCAAAGCTAGTGTGACATTCAAAACTCAATTAATATAATTCACCACACCAACAAACTAAAGAAGAAAAATAACATGATCGTATCACTAGATGCAGAAAGAACATGTGACAAAATCCAACACCCATTCCACTAAATTAGGAACAGAGGAGAACTTCCTCAACTTGGACGTCTACAGAAACTATAGTGATCATTATCATGAGGAAAACTCTCATGTTTTCTGACTCATTTTTGAGGATTAAGGGGCCCTCCTCCTGGCAGCCTTCTGGATTTCTCTTCTTTCTCCCCCCTGAGTTAGGGGCCTCTTCTCTGTGCTGCACAGTTCTCCGGGAAGTCGATGTGACCATCTGCGTGTCTGTCGCTCTTCTGGTCTGTGAGTTCTTTGATGGCAGGGTCACTGTCCTCAAACTTGCCCTTGATGTGTGACAAATGTATGCAGAAGGAAGGATGAAACAACCGGAGGAGTGAGCTGAGCCCCACCAGGGCAGGCCACCCCTGAGTGTTCTCAGAGGGAGGAGCTGCCTCTGAACAAAGCACAGGTTTGGAAGCAGTCCCCGCCTCTGCTGGCACCAGCTCATGATGGCTGGCTGCTGGGGACTGCATCTCAGGGAGTTGGTGTTTTGTGTAAGGACTGGGGCCTTGGCAGTTAATGTGCATTTTCTCACGAGTGTTTATGGCCCACCCAAGCACTGTGATGCCTGGTGATGGTAGATGTGTAACCCGCATCTCTCTCTGTAGTCACCTGCTCACCCACCATCATATTCGCACGTACCTATTAACCCATCTATCCACCCACCCACTCACTATCCACTATCCATCCCTCCATTTATCCACCCCAGCCCCATTACCCATCTATCCATGTACCTAGTCACCCATCTGATACCAGTCCATCCATCCTCCCATTCCTTTATCCTCCTACCTCCCATCCATATATTCATCCTCCCATCCACCCATGCCTCCCTCTGTCTATCCACTTACCCACCTGTCCTCCAATTTTCCACATTCCTATTCACCTAGCTTTCCACCAATCCGTCCATCCTCCCATTCCTTCACCCACCCAACATCCATCCATCCATCCATCCAACTATCCACCAAACATTGATCGATTGATTGATTCATTGTCTGCCATGGTTTGAATGCTTGTCCCCTCTCAAACTCCACACTTAACAGGGTGGAGAGATGAGACATTGGATGTGATTAGGCCACAAGATTTCTGTCCCCAGGGAAGGAATTCATGGTGATATGAAAGGGTAAGTTTTCCTCTTTTTGTCTCTTTTCCCCTTCTGCCTTCTGCCATGTGATGATTCAGCAATAAGGCCCTTGACCGATGACGGTGTCTTCATATTGGTATTCCCAGCCTGTGGAACTGTGGAAGAATGAATTTCTGTTCACTATAAATTGCAGTCATTACAGAACTACAGAAGGGAATGTGATATCATTCACACATTTACCCACTAGCCCTCCCAGCCTCATCCATCTCCTTCCCTTTCTGTGAGCTGGGGTTCAGAACTGGGAGGTAAAGATGACCGAGGAACTGTTTTGACACTCACAGAGCTCATGTCCTAGAAATTCATGTGAGATCCTAGTGCAAAAGCCCAGGTGATAAATGAGAAGTGCCCCAAAATGTCATTTGGGGGGGGGCACAGCCTTGTTGGTCATTGAAGTTCACAGTGGAAGGAGACTGACAAAGAAGAAATGTGGAAGAGACAGAACTTGCAGTGAGTCCTAGAATGTGGCAAGGCTGATGCAATAAGTGTGTTTGAAGTGAGAGGAAGTATTTTTGAAGGGGATTCAGGGCAATATGTCTTTCACTGTAATACATGAACAATTTCTAACATTCACTGTATATTTCAATCAAACCTCACGTGCTTAGAGCCTAGGTAGTTTTGTGAGACACTTCCAAACTGTCTAACCAAGCCATTGTGCCATTTTGCATCTGCATCAGCCCCGAACAAGAGTTCCTGTAGTTTCACACCATTACTAGCACTTGATGCTGTCAGTGTTCTACATCTTGGCCATCTAATGGATGTGTAGTGGATCTCACTGTAATTTTAATTTGCATTTTCCTGATGACATGTGATGTGAAGCGCCTTTTCATACCCACATTTCTATATGTATATCTTCTTTGGTGAGGTGCTTTTTAAGGTCTTGGGCTCTTTATGTCAAATTGTTAAGTTTCTTATTTCAAGTTTAAAGAATTCTTTGTATGGTTTGGATAATAGCCTTTAATTAGACATGTCTTTTGCAAATATTTTCTCCCCAGTTTGTACTTTGTCTTTTTATTCTACTGATAGCATCTTTTGCATAGAAAAATCTTCAAAGCTTTAATGAAAGCTAAGCCTTTTTTTCCTAGTTTGTGCCTTTGGAGTTGTATCTTGAAAGTCATTACCAAAGCCTTAGATTTTTTTTCCTATACTGTCTTCTAGGAGTTTTATAGTTTTGGATTTTGCATCCAAGTCTGTGATCCATTTTGAGCTAACTTTTGTGAAGGATGTAAGGATGTCTAGGATCACTGTGTAATGTGTGTGGCTGTTTAGCTATTTCTCACTGTTTGTTGAGAAAACTTATCTTTGCTCCACTCTGTTGCCTTTGCTTTGTTGTCAAAGATCCACAGACACATGTGCATCTCTTTCTGTGCTCTTTATTTTGTTTTGTTCCATGGATTTATTTGTCTATTCTTTCACCAGTGCCACACTATCTCAATTCCTGTGGCTTTATGGTAAGTCTTGAAGTCAAGTGGTGTCAGCCCAACAATTTTGCTCATTGTGTTGGCTGTTCTGAGTCTTCTTCCTCTCTGTGTACACTTAAGAATCAGTTTACCAATATCCACATAATAACATGCTGGATTTTGACTGAGTTTGCATTGAATCTACTGTTCAAGTTAGTAAGAACGGGCATTGTCACAATATTGAAGTTTTCCATGTGTGAACATGGCATATCTTCGGTGCAACAGCTTCCTTTTCTTTAGTTCGTCAGAGTTTTATAATTCCCTCATAAAGCTCCTGTATATTTTTTGTTAGATTTATTACAAAGTATTTTGTTTCCAGGGTGCTAAAGTAAATGATATTGTGCTTTTGTGTGTGTGTGTGTGTGTGTAGGAAAAATTTATTGAGAGAAAGATAGCTCCTGTCTAAGAGAGACAGAAGGGGGACCGAAAAATGGGTTGCCTGCTCACCCAACTTCTCAAAGGTGTTTTATAGGACAAAGCCACGAGGTGAGGTGGGTTCAAGGTGGGACAATACTACGGTCAACTAGTAAGATTACAAGTACAGCCGCTTAGGTGATGTTGATCCATTGGGAACTCACAAGGTGGACAAAACTATGAACAAACAATAAGATTATGATAAGTAGTTGCTTAGGTAATACTGATTAGATGGGGATCCAATGGGGGAAACAAGTCATGTAGCAAGCATACGAGGAATGAGTAAGGATTTTTGGTGCTAAGGGGTGGGTCAGGGATCTCTCTTGGAAGATCTTGGTCCCCCACCCAGGTGATTGACACCTATTTAGAGTATCCATCACTGCTATTTATCCTACATGGGTGTGGTAGTTTCTCTCCTTTTACAATGCCAGCCTTCACTAAATGTGTCTTTATTGTCCTCCTTGTTGGCTCCTTGACTGTCCTCCATGTTGGGTCCTCGTGGCCTGGTCCTGTCTAACTGCCTACAAGATATCTAATTAACTTACTTACCTACAATATTCCCCCCTCTGACGAAGTACCCCTAACTGCTCTGAGGGAGCAAAGCGCGGAAGAATATTCTGGTTATTTCCAGCTGAAGAGGGTCATAGTTGTGATCAGCAGTTAGTTACTCTACAGAGGGTGTATCTAAAGGCCCTCAATAGGTACCAGGCATTGTCATCTTGGGTAGGGATATAGCTTTGAGTCTGGAGGAGACAAAGCCAAAGAAACAGGTCAAATAATAAGGTCAGCAGGATTGCTATGAATATAGCCAACAAGCGTTTCCACCAGGAGGAACTAATAATAGCCTCCCACAAAGAGAAGGTCCAAGGGACTTCAGAATCCAACACAGAAGTTGTATTGTAATTTAGCAGTTAGTTATTGTTGTACCCAGTGAGAGAGAACCAACCAGAGACCGATATTAAATCCGATATTAAAACAGGAGTTTATTACCGGCCGGACCCGAGCTGAGCATCGGACTTGAGCCTCGACTGGGGGGAGACAAACATGTTTTATACACCTTTGAGGCCAGCAGTTTCTAGGCCCCCCTATGGGATAGAACTAG
>NW_004624752.1:864643-875067 GCF_000247695.1 Heterocephalus glaber
GGGTACATCTAACTCTTAACAAGGCTAGAGGAAGCAGATCGGGCCACCTACTGCCAGTTTCTAGAACATAATTAGTCAGGGTTTCTTTCAGGGTCCTATCCATCCTTTCCACTTGCCCTGAACTCTGTGGGCGATAGGCACAGTGTAACTTCCAATCGATATGTAGTGCCCTTGCCAACAATTTGGATACCTGTGCAGTGAAGGCAGGCCCATTGTCGGACCCTAGGTAACAAGGGATGTCAAATCGGGGAACTATCTCCTGGAGCAAAACCTTAGTCACTATGTTGGCTGATTCTCCAGGAGTGGGGAAAGCTTCTACACAACCTGAGTAGGTGTCAGCCAATATCAGTAAATATTTGAACCTAGTGTTGGATTTTATTTCGGTGAAATCAAGTTCCCAATGTTCCCCTGGGTCTCTTCCCCGTAGTTGATTACCTTCGCTCCTTGGTCTCGCCTTGGAGTTTACCTGTGCACACACCTGACACCTGGAACTGATGTCCTAGACCATAGAGGTCAGTCCTGGGATTGAAAACTTAGAGCTCATTAGTCTTTTTAACTTTGATTTTCCCAGGTGAGTTAAGTGATGTAACTGATGAACAAGCTGTCACCCCAGGGCTTGGGGGAGACAAATTTGTTTGTTTGTCCCTTTCCACCAGCCTGAGTCCAGTTTTGTACCCCCTCGCTTTTGATTTTCCTCTTCCTCTTCCGGGGTATATGTGGGCTTTTCTGGCAGGTAGCTCAAGGGCCGGACAGGCAGAATGTCTACTGGCCCCACTGGTTCTTTGGCCACCCTTCGGGCCTTGTCATCGGCCTCTTGGTTACCATGGGCTTTAAAGCTGCCCCTTTTTTGTGGCTTTTGTAATGAATAATGGCCAACACCCTGGGTTTTCAAATTGCCTCCAATAAGGCCAAAATTTATTATATAGTTTTCCCTTCTGATGTCAATAGCCCTCTCTGTCTGTAGATGTCGCCATGTACATGGGCAGTGGCGAATGCATACCGGCTGTCAGTGTAGATGTTTACAGCCTTGTCTTGACCTAACAGGGTTTGAGTTAAGGCTATTAGTTCAGCCCTCTGTGTTGAAGTCTTTTGGCTTAATGCCTGTGTCCAGTGTACCTGTTTTTCTGGACTGACTACAGCCACCCCCGCATACCTGACTCAGTCTTCCATGAAGCTCTTTCCATCGGTGGAGAAGGTCTCATCTGGGCTTAGCAGGGCAACATCAGTCAGATCTGGGCTGTTGGTGGTGGAAGTTGTCAGAGTGTCCAGACAGTCGTGGAGGGGCATGCGTATGAGTCGGAGTCCAGGAGTAAGGTGGCCGGATTGAGGGTCATTCCTCAGGCGAATTTGATGCGTGGAGCATCCAGCAACAGGGCCTGGTACTGAGTCAGGCAGGCGTTGGAGAGCCATCGTTCTGGGGCTCCTCTCAGCAACGTCTCCACAGCGTGGGGTGCGGTGAGGACCAGGTCCCGTCCCAGGCCGAGCTTATCTGTCTCCTGGACCAGGAGGGCGGTGGCTGCAACTGGCCTCAAACAGGTAGGCCATCTGCTTGCCACAGGATCAAGGCTTTTAGACAGTAGGCCACAGGTCTGTTCCAAGGCCCTCATGCTTGGGCTAGCACTCCTTTGGCTATGCCTCCTTCTTCAGCCACAGACAACCGAAAGGGCTTGGTGACATCAGGTAGGGCCAGGGCTGGTGCTGACACTAAGGCTCTCTTTAAAGCCAAAAAGGCGACTTTTTCTTTTTCTGCCAGGAAGGACTGTCTCTCATGCCTAGAGTGCAGCAATAGTGACTTTCCCCAGTTTCTTGGCTAGGACTTCCTCGGGCGGGGCATCACGGTTATCATAAACTTTCTCGGCTATGCTCAGGAGTTCAGTCTTATTCTTTCCCTCAAATCCCTCTAATTTCTGTAATTTTTTTAATGCCTGGGGCTGACTGGGAAACAAAGGCCAGATTTCAAGCTGCTGCAGTTTTGGGTGCCTCTGGGTCAATAGGAGTGAAAGCTCTAGGGGCTTCCAAGAGTCTCTCCAAAAATGCAGCCGGAGACTCTGTTTTTCCCTGGTGAACCTCAATTACCTTATTCAAATTAGTGGGCTTTCTGGCTGCTGCCTGGAGTCCCCCTAATAAGTGCTGGCGGTAGGTCCCCAGCCTCCTCCTACTGTCATCATCATTGGGGTCCCATCTGGGGTGTTGCGACGGAACTACTGTTTCAGCCCTGGCTGAATGGCCCGGAGTTCTGGGAGTGACGCTGGGGTTTGGCCCCAGGGCCTCTTTGACTGTTGATAAATGCGGTCCCGCTCCTCCGTGGTGAACAGGATCTGTAAAAGCTGCTGGCCATCATCCCAGGTTGGCTGATGAGTATGAAAAACAGACTCAAGAAGAGATTAATGCCTGAGGTTTTTCAGAGAAGGGGGATTTTGATGTTTCCAATTGTGAAGATCACTAGTTGTAAAAGGGACATAAATCAATCCTCCCCGGGCTCTGTCTGTTTTAAAGGAAAAAGGGAGGAGGAAGATGGGGCTGATGGACCATAGTCCTGTCCCGATCAAGTGCCAAAGGTCAATTGGGACCTGTGGGGCCCCAACTCCAGTGACCACATTCCAAACCTTGTGAGCAATGTGCACAGAATAAGTTCCCACTGGGGACCAACCAACTCTGAAACTGGGCCATTCTGATTGACACAGAGTTCTCAATTTGCCTTTAGAAAATTTCATGCCATATTCATCTTCCCTGTCTGTGGAATAAATTTTTTGAAGTTATTCAAAACACAATCAAGTGGAGTTCCTTCTGCGGACTGTGAGGAACCCATAATTTCAGCCTGTGAAAACGCAAAAGGCACACAGAGCAAGCAGACAGACAACAATAAATAGATAAAAACAGACTTTGGCCACATAAACCTCTGGGGCCGAATGGATTCGGACCCCACCCAGGGAGTTGCTCTTCTGAGGACTCTGACCCAGTTGAGCCTGTTCACCGGTTGTGAAGAGGCTGTAGGTAGGAGGAACCTGCGCCACGTCTGGCTTCCTCCCACCTACCCACAGTGCACTAAGAATCATTTGGTTCTTACCTCTAGTAGCTTCCCTGATAAACTGGGTCGGTTGATTGGCGATAGGGCCTGACTGGGACCGGCCTACCAGGAGCCCCGGAATACCATCAGGGTGGCCTCTCCTTCTGCAGACCGGTGTCCAGAGGGGCCAAACACTGCCGATGTCCAATCCTGGTCTCTCCTAAAAAGAAACAAAGGCTCCAAGATAATAAGCTCCAGAGCAGCTGGCTATCTCGCTGGGGCCTCCAAGAACGTTGTACCCAGTGAGAGAGAACCAACCAGAGACCGATATTAAATCCACACAGGAGTTTATTACCAGCCGGGACCCAAGCCAACCATCGGACTCGACCATCGGACTGGAGCCTCGACTGGGGGTTGACAAACATGTTTTATACACTTTTGAGACCAACAGTTTCTAGGCCCCCATATGGGATAGAACTAGTAAAGCAAGCAAAAGGTACAGAAGTGGAACGTCCTGCTGTTAGAACATTTGTAAAACAATAGTTGATTAATTGTTGCTTCTAAGAGACTCTCTAAGGGGAGGAGCTTTCTAAGCTTCCTCCTTCTGAGTTCATCTAAAGAGCAGGCAGGTGGGTCAAGCAGCAATATGGAGTCTGTCTTGCTAACTAGGGTCTTTCAGTTATGAGCTGTTTACAAGGTTGATCCGGTGGATCCTGGTAAAAAGAAGTCTAGCACATTTGTCATTGGTAGGAAAGCTCGGAGTTTGGCAGGTAAGAACAAACAAAATTTTAAGAAATTACAGTATGTATAATCTAAGCATGAGCACTAGAATGGAAAGGCAATTTGGGGAAAGAGTCATACTCAGAAACTGAAATAGTGAGTGATTGTAACCTGTTACTCTTAGACTCTGTTATTGATGGAGGTTATAATCTATGAAACAAATAGCCAGACCCTATGAAACAAAAAGTTACAGTCTATGAAGCAAAAAGACCAAAGTTAGAACCTAAGAAAGAAAACTCTTACCTCCAACCAGTAATCTTGGTGGAAGATCTCCAAAATGATACAGGGGGAAGAGATATAACTCCCAAATCTGCTACTTATCTGTAGTGCCAGTTCATGTTCTCTAAAATTTAAGAATGAATTCTAGGAACAATGGAGGTTAAGAGTAGGAAAAATTTATTGAGAGAAAGATAGCTTCTGTTTAAGAGAGATGGAGGGGTGACCAGAAAATGGGTTGCCCCTTGTGCTTTTGATTTCAATTCACTTCTATGTTGCTATTATATGGGAAAGCGATTGATTTTTGAATATTACCTTGTATCCTATAACCTTGATATAATTACTAACTACTCATAGAATATATTGGTCAGATTTCTTGTTGCTGGGATGAAATAATGTACACCTGCAACTTGA
The DNA here is from genome assembly GCF_000247695.1 of Heterocephalus glaber. The sequence goes on from NW_004624752.1 coordinate 869,061, forward strand.
AGGAAGAAAGGTTTAATTGGGCTTATGGTTTCAGAGGCTTTAGTCCATGGTCACCTGGCTCAAAGGCAGAAACATTATGGTGGAAATGCCTAGTGGTGCAAAGCTGCTCACTTCATGGCAGACAGGAATCAGAGCACGGGGAAGAATGCCAGAGAAAAAGGATCAGAGACCAGATATAGTCCCTAACATCATGCCCTATGATCCTCACAGACACACCCAGAGTGTGCTTTACTAATCTCTCAAATCAATGAAGTTCACAGTCAAGATTAACCACCATATTCCACCTTGTGTCACTGTAGTGGATTAACTAATGGTCAACCTGTAGTGCCCAGCTGAACTGAATCAGTGTGGTCTGGGTGTTGGGGATCCACCTGAGGATTGTTGTCAATAGCCATAAAAAGAGAACTGGAGGGGAAGATCTTGGCCTGTTGATCTTCTAGGAGACGCTTGCTGTGGATGGTTTTCCTGATGTGAACTAGGCTGTTCTAGTCAGAGGAGGAGCTTGGGGGCTTGCTGTCACTGGGAATGGCTGCTGTTTTCATCAGGGGAGCTCTGATCTTCACCATGAGCATCACTTCCTGGCTGCAATGTGAACCCCTCAGCTTGGTGACACAAATCCTTCATCTCACTGGTGTAGATTTTCTGGCTTCCACCACTGGCCTTTGGGCCTTCCAGGTGCAGATCCTCAATATGAACAAGCATGAGACATTGCCGTGGGCTCTAGACCATTGGCTGGACTTGTGGAGGACATTGCCCTGGACTCTAAGCCTTTAGCTGGACTTGTGTGGGACATTGCTGGGATCCAGGTCCTCAGCTAGATCCTTTGGGCCTCTAGTGTGCAGTTGATCTTTCTTGCACTCCTTTGCATTTGACTTTTTGAGTCATTATCATAAAATAATCTTATAAATTATGTTTCCTGTAGTAAATGTATTCTGCCAAAACCCTGACTACAACAGTCTTCCTGAAACCCAAACACATCTCAAATCGTACTCACTCTTCAAATACTGACAATAACAAGGTCATACCTCCACCTGACACGATGCAACTGTCCCAAGTACAATCAACCATGCACTAATTTCTCCCCTAAAGCCTTAACAGTTCTAGCATTGCTCAAAAGTCCAAGTCCAAAGTCTTCTCTGAGACTTAAGGCAAACTCTTAGCTGTGAGCCTCTGTAAGAAATGAAAACAGTAACAAAACTAAATTATACCATCCCAAAATATAATGGGATGGGACGAATAGCCCTTCTCCAAAAGGAAGAAAGGAATCAGATTAAAGCAAGACCAAAACCCAACAGGGCAAACATTAAGTCCTATACTGGAAGTCCCACTTGACCCAGCTATTCCCCTGCTGGGGATCTTCCCCAAAGAATTAACAGAATCATGCCACAGTGATATATGTGCACCCATGTTCATAGCGGCACAGTTTGTAATAGCTACAGCTTGGAAACAGCCCAAATGCCCATCAACTGGTGACTGGATAAAGAAAATGTGTTTTTTTAATAAAATGGAGTACAACTCAGCCATAAAAAATGAGAAATTAGAGACATTTATAGCTAAATGGATGCACATTGAGGTGATACTCTTAAGTGAAATAAATAGGACACAGATGTGTAAATACCAAATAGTTTCTCTGGTCTGAGAAACTGAAAGTGTAAATAAGGAGTAAAAGGTATAATAGGTAATGTGAAATAGGAGCAAAAGGGGCAAAGGGGAAGGAATTGGAAGGGCTGGGGAAAGGATAGAAGGGAATGGAATTAATATGAGAAAATGAAAAACTGGAAACAAAGTCTTTGTAAATAGGGAGGGATGGAGGGGTTGAAGGGAGGGCAGGGGAAGGGGGAAAAATAAGAAATGAGAGATTATGTAAAGGTGCAAATTTCCAATGATGAATGTCATACTGTATACCTAAAATGTACCAATAAAATAAAATTTAAAAACCCCATTAAGTCCTATGGCTCCAGATCCAGAATCTGAAGCATATGGTGGTTCCAGATGTAAGTTCCAGAGCCCTTTGGCCGCCCCACCTCTGTGGCCTTGCCTGTTGCAGCCCTATATGGCCTTTCTTGGGCTGGGTCTTTTTGTGGCCTGTGACTTTCCTTGGTAGATGCTCCATGCTCCCATCACCTCTCATTTCTGGGTCTCCACTGAAGCTTTGGTCTCACCCCCACAGCCTCAATGATTGCTGTCTCAGGGGCTCATGGCAGGGTTCCAATCCTATTGTACAATTGTGCCTGGTCTCTAGGTCTTCCTTTGAAATCTGGATGGGAGCCTCTACGATCCCACAACTCTGCATTCTGCATGCTTGAAAAATCAGTATCATGGGGACAGTTCAAAGGTCTGCTGCCAGCTCTGGAGCAGAGGGGCTCTGGTTGCCACTGAGTGCCTGGATGGCTAAGCACAGTGAAATAAATCCCAGGAACTACTTCTGGAGGTGGTTTTTCTTGAGCAGGGGGCTCAGGGGCTCTCTTCTCAAATGCAAAGTTTGTATTTTTGCACTGTTGAACTTGCTATGGGTGGGGACTTGCTGAATCCTAGGATACTCTCAAGGTATCTGTTTTCTTGTCTCAGTTCAAAGTACTTGGTATCTTTTTAGTGCACTAATCTCTTCAACAGCCAACTTCCTTTTGACCCTAACTCTATATGTGATTCTTTTCCAGACAATTTAAGATTTTCAAATTTTTCTTCTCTGCTTTTTGTTCCCAATTCTCACTGTAAATCTGGCTAAAAACAACTAGCAGTACCCATGTCACAGCTGGAATGTTGGGCTGCTTGAAATTTCCTTCACCAGATCAATTAGTCCACTGCCTTTAACTCAGCCTTGCTCACAGTTTTAGGGCACGGACAAAACATTGACCAATTTTTGCCACAATGTAACATGAATTGCCTCTAGTCCAATTCCTAGTAAAGTCCTCATCCCCACTTGAAACCTAATGAACCTGGATTTACTGTCTAAATTCCTGTTAGAATTCTGGTCTTCTGAGCTCCAGCCAGAATGACCTATCAGGTTTTGCTTACAGCATTTCAGGCTTTCTCTAGCCTGCTTCTTCAAACTTTTCCAAAATCTTCCCACAAGCCAGTTCCAAAGTCTTCTGAACCACATGATTAGGTATAGTCACAGAAATGACCCTACATACAGTACCAATTTTCTATGTTGGTCAGCTTTCTCATTGTTGGGACAAACTATTTGACACCTGCAACTTAAAGGAGGAGAGGTTTAACTTGCCTCATAGTTTCAGTCCATGGTCAGCTGCCTCAAGGCAGAAACATCAGGGTGGAAGGGCATGGAGGAATAAAGCTGCTGACTTTATGGCAGCTGACAAGCAGGTCACAGGAGAAGAGACCAGAGAGGATGAGGCCAGGGATGAGATTTGGTTTTCAAGGTCATGCTCCCATGACACCAATGTACAACCCCAAATGCCTTTACTAATAACTCAATCCAATCAAGTTGACAATCACAATTACCTGTCAAGCAGATTTTTTTGGGTAAAATTTCTTGGATTATCTACATTGACAATCACGTTATCTGCAAACAAGTATAGTTTTATTTCCTCCTCCCCAATCAGTATAATTCTTATTCTCCATTCTTGTTTCATCATAGGATTTCCAGGACAGTGGTGAAAAGAATGGTGAGAGGGTGTAGCCTTCCATATTTCTGAGCTCAGAGGGAAAGGTTTCACTTTGTCAGCATTAAGTATGACTGTAGGTTTTTTGTAGATATTCTTAATGAAGTTGAGGAAGGAAATAGAAAGGAATAGGGTGTTTTCAGTATTGCTTTATTTTTATATTAATATCAAGGGATCTCTTGTGATGGCTCCTTTTAAATTTCTAATATTAGTAAGTTGTGTCTTTTCCATTTTCTTAATTAGCTTAGATAGAGACTTGGCCACTTTACTGATTTTCTTTAAAGAATCAGCTTATGGTTTTGTTGATTTTGTCGGATTTCCTGTTTTCAATCTCATTTTGATTTCTGCTCTAATCTTTATTATTTCTTTCCATCTGTTCACTTTGGCTTTAATTCACTTTTCTTTTTATAATTTCCTAATATGAAAGCTTAGATGAATGATTTTAGATCTTTCTTCTTTTTTAATACATGCATCTAATGCTGTAAATTTCCCTCTAAGCACTGTTTTTGGTGCATTTCACAAATTTTGATAAGTTGTATATATGTTCATCTAGCTTAAAGTATTTTAAAATTTATTTTGTGGTTTCTTCTTTGACACATGTTATTTATAAGTGTGTTATTTAATCTCCAAGTGTTTTGATATTTTTCAGCTTTCTGTTACTAGTTTAATTCCTTTGTGGTCTTATAGCAGGTATTGATGTTTATTACTGTGTGTGGTCTCTTTATTACTGTTTGTGTTTGTTGCTATGTTCTTTATTCCTATTTTTTCTTTCACTCTTTCCTACCTTTTGTAGTCTTAACTGAACATTTTACATGGTTATATTTTCTCTATATTTTTAACCTATCATTTATACCACCTTTTTTAACTTTCCAGCATGTTTTGCCTGGAGTTTGCAATACACATTTACACCTTATCTGAGTTCAGGTTCAAATAACTCTATTCCACCTCACAGGTAGTGCAAGTCTAAATTATAACAAATGAAACAGTTCATTCATTCACTGCTTAACCATGGGAAAACTTTCTGAGAAATGTGTCATTAGGTGATTTCATCATTACACAAATTTTATAGAGTGTCCTTACACAAACATGATGACTGTGATGTCATTACGCGATCTCATGAGATCAGCAACATACATGTGGTCTGTCATCAACTGAAATGTCATTATGCAGTGTGTGACTGTAACCCTAAGCCCTGCTTTTTCATTTCACTAGCATGTAAGTGTATACATTTCATATAAATACACAGGAACACACACGTATACATTTGTGCATACTCAATGTATTTGATCATGTATGCTATGTGTACATCCTGTGTGTATGAATATATATGTGCATATATGTAGATTATGTATATACATTGTTGCTATTAGTGTTTTAAACAAAGTATTGCTTATAAGATCAACTAAGAATCAGAAAGACAAAGGTTTTTATCCCTCACTTGTTCCTTCTTTGATGTTTTTCCTTTATGTAGATTTGAGTTTCTAACTAACATCATTTTACTTCTCTGAAGAATATCTTCAAACATTTCCTGCAAAGCAGGAATTTCCTCAGTTTTTGTTTGTCTGAGGAAGCCTTCATTTGTCCACTATTGAAGGACAGTTTTTCAGAGTACAGAATTCCAGATCAATGGGTTTTTTTCTCTCTCAACATTTAAAACCCCTTATTCTCTTCTTGCTTGCATGGTTTCTGAGGAGAGTCAGATGTAATTCTTATCTTTGCTCCTCTATGGATAGGGTTAAGGTCCTTCCCCACACGGGCTTCCTTCACAGTTTCTTCTTTTTTTTTTTTTTTGGTACCAGGGATTGAACTCTGGACCTTGTGCTTGTGAGCAGGCACCGGAACCACTGAGGTAAATCCCCTAGGGTCTCTTCTCTATCTCTGACTTTGGTTTGAACAGGATATGGCTAAGTGTAGTTTGTTGGTTGTTTTTGACATTTATGCTGCCTGGTGTTCTCCGAGCTTCCTGGGGCTGTGGTTTTGTGTCTGACATTGATTTGGGGACATTCACAGTGGTCTTTGATTGCTATTTTTTCTTTTCTGTTCTCACTTTTATGGTGGGTAACCCCATCGTGTGTACATTATACCTTAGTTGCCGTACAGTTCTTGACATCCTGGTTTTTCCCCAAGATTTTTCTTTGTTTTTTATTATTTATTTATTTAATTTTGTTCTTTTATTGGTACATTTTAGGTGTACAATGCATTTACATTTATCACTGGGTGTTTGTACCTGTACATGATGTATCTTGGTTCTTATTTTTTTCCCCATTACCTGTGCGCCCTTCGCCCCCTCCACCCTTCCCTATTTACATAGATTTCATTTCCATTTTTTTTCTTTTCTCATAGTTTTTCCTTTCCCTCTTTTCCTTTCCCCTTCCCCTCCCTTC
>NW_004624752.1:887270-918484 GCF_000247695.1 Heterocephalus glaber
AGAGTCCAGGTGGTTGAGTATCAGATTGTTCCATCTTGTTTCCCTTTGGGGTTGCTGTAGGTGATCCAGAAGTCTGTTTTTGAGGCTTGTTTACATGTCTTCTCATTTCGATGGGGGGTAGGGGGGTGTTTCTGGCTCCTGTGCGGCTCACCTTCTCTGCCCTAGGAGCTTGGGATGGTGGCGGGGGAGCTTCCTTCCAGGTTCCGGGACCGGCTCAGCTTCTCTGCCCCAGAATTCAGTTTTCATGTTTGGGATTTCTGAATAGTCAAATGAGTGCCCAGAGAAGAAGTTTTATTTTGAAATATAATAGAAGGTTCAACAAAACACCACAGCTGGAGCCCAGGAGCACGTTGAAAACACTCTGTGCCCAGGGCCAGGTGGGCCCTTTCCTGAAGCAAGGTGGTGGTGGGGAGGGGGCTGGGTGGGAAAATGATGCTGAGTGGAGGAAAGAAACCATGTAACCACCTTAACTGATACACAAAAGCCTTTAACAGGGTGCTACACCCTGATGAAAACACTCAACCAACCAGCAAGAGAAGGAGACTCAGCACAGCAGCTTCATTTATGAGACACTCACAGCAATTGTCATACTCAGTGGTGAGGACTGGCTGCATTCCCACCAAGATCAGGAACGAGATGAGGGCGCTTCTTGGCACAGTTCTGTGCGCAACATGGTATCAAATGTAAATCCTCCAAACTGGGAGGGAAGAAGTAAACTGATCTCTGCTCATAGAAGATGTGACCCCATATGGAGAAAATCTTAAGTGATTCTAGAACATACTGTTAGTACCAATTAGTGAATTCAACAAGGTTGCATTATACAAAATCAAAACACAAAAACCAGTTGAATTTCCATATACTACTAATAAAAGTGTGTATTAGTCAGCTTGCCCATCACTGGGACAAAATATCTGACACCTGCAAAGGAGGAGTGATTTAATTTGGCTCACAGTTTCATTGGTTTGAGCCCAAGGTCAGCTGGTTCCAAGGCAGAAACATCATGATGGAAGGGTCTGGTCGGGGAAGCTGCTTACCTCATGGTAGACAGGAAAGAGAGAGGGAGGGAGGGAGAGAGGGAGAGGGAGAGAGAGAGAGAGGGAGAGGGAGAGGGGTGCGCTGGGAGCAAGAACGCACCCTTCCAGGTCACACCCCATGACTCAGTTTTCTGACTAGGCTCTGCTTCTGAGCACATGAGACCTTGGGGGAACATTTTAGATTTCAACCATAACACAATCTGAGAAGAAAGTTAAGAAAGAATTCCATTTAAAAAGACATACATTCTTAGGAATTAACCAAAGAAGTGAAAGACTTGTTTATTGAAGACTGTAAGACACTGGTGATGAAAAGAGATCAACAGAAAGACATCCCACATTCAAGAGTTGGTATATTCATTATAGTCACAATGTTAACATTGTCGAAAGCAATCTGTGGATTGAGGCAACCCCTATCAGAACTCCAATGATGGGTCTTGCAGAAAAATATCCATTCCAAAATTCATATGGAATCTCATGGGACCCTGAAGAGCCCAAACAGTCCTGACATAAAAGAACAAATTTGGAAGACATACACTTCCTGATTTAACAATTTCTACAAAGACACTGTCATCAAAATAGAGTGGCAGTGTGCTATGTTTGGACCTCAAATGTCCCCAAGGCTATGTGTTAAAGGCTCAGTCCCTAGCCCAGGGCACTGTGGGAGCAGGTGGAGACTTTACCAGTGGGGCTTTGTGGGAGGACTTCTTGTCATATGGGGGTGGCACTCAAGTGGCAATGGATAAAAATCTCCCAACAGTGAGCCCACATGGATCTTTTATCTTTAGTTTATTATCCCAGGTATTTTGTTATAGTCACAGAAAGCTGCTGGACAAAGACAGATATATAAATCAATGCAATAGAATAGAGATCCCAGAAATAAACCTGTACGTGATCAGGTTTGATTTTGACAAAGATGCCAAGACCATTCTGTGGGGAAATGACTGATGCTGTTGAGAAAATTAGATGTCCACACACAGAAGGATGAAACTGAACCCCTTCCCAGCACCGTGTATAAAAAGGAACTCAAAATGGATCAAAGTTCAGCAGGTAAGAGTTAAAATTCCTAGAAGGAAACAGAGGAAAAGCTTTGGGACATTGATTTTGACAATGATTTCTTGAACATGATACAGATGAATAGGCCACAAAGGAAAAAATAGATAAATTAGATTTGGGCAAATTCAGAACTTTCATGCACTGAAAGGACACCATCAACAGAGGGAAAAGCTAACACACACAATGGGGAAAACATGTGCAAATAATGTAAGATTACTGTTTGGAACCACAACTCAACAACGGAAACCAAACGCCCCAATTCAACAGTGGTCAGAGGAGATAAGTAGGAATTTCACAAAACATACAAATGTCCAACAAGTATCTGAAAAGATGCCTGGCACCATTAATCACCAACAAAAGGCTGACAAAAGCCGCAGCATGATGCTACCTCACCCCCGTAGAATGGCTATTATTTAAAACATCCAGGGAATAACCAGTGTTGCTGAGGACTGAAGGAAATTGGAACCCTTTGCCCTGTTGGTGGGGACACAAAATGTTGCAGTCACTAGGGAAAACAGCACAGACCCCCCCCCGCTCCCCGCAACTAAGTAGAATTCCCAGATGACTCAGCTGCATATCTGGGTGCACAGTACACTCAGAATCATCGGAAGCAGAGACTTAAACAGATGCACACATGCACATGTTCATAGCAGCATCATTCACAGCAGCCACCAGGCAGAAGCAACTCAAGGGCATTGATGGATGAACAAAGTGTGGTTCATCTAGCAGTAGAATCCTTGAGAAGGAAGGAGATGTGCACACGTGCTGCAGCATAGATAAACCTTGCAGATGTGTTCACGGAAATAAGCCAATCATGAAAGGACAAATGCTGTCCGATTCCACTCACACAAGTTGCTAGGGTCATCAGATTAAACAGGAAGGGGAATGTGCATTGCACGGTGCTGGAGTAACGCGGGTGCTTCAATGGGGACAGAATTGATCGTGGGAAGAGGAAATGGCTGGTGGAGACGGCTGCACCACAACGTGAACGCTCTTAATGCCGCAGAAGTACACAATTGAAAGTAGCTGAAATGGTGAATTTTATGTTGTGTGTATTTTACTGTGTTATGGTTTAGATTTAAAATGGCCCCCAAAAGACTCATGTCCATCTCATTATGCAAAATGCAGTCAGTCCATCTCTAAGAGTTGCCCGAGTCTTAACAGTTCCAGCACTGCTGAAAAGTCCAAGCTTGAGCTGTGAGCCACTGTAAAAATAAAAAAGAAAGTTAAATATGTTTACCATACAATGGCATGGGGTGAACGAACATTGACATTTTAAAAGGGAGGGATAGGAGGTTAGAGGAATCAGACCAAAGCAAGACCAAAACGCAGCAGGGCAGACATTCAATCTTGTAGCTCTGTGTCCAGCATGCAAGGCAAGCTGTGGCCAGATGTGGGCTCCACAGCCCACAAGTGACTTTCTTAGCAGATGGTCTACATGCTTGGCATCTTTAGCTTCCTGGGTCTCCCCTGCACCTTTGCGTTTGCTCTCACAGCTTCACACACCATCCTCAGAGGTACAATTCAAAAGATGTGACGGGAGGAAAAGGTTCCCTCAGATCAACAGTTGGAAGGACGAGGAGTGGACGGGATAACATACAGGATAGCAGAGTGCTGTCACAGGGCCATCATGGGGCAGGGTGTAATCATGGGAACCTGGACCCCAAATCAGTAGCATCCAGGAGGCAGGAAGAGAAGTGAGAGCATTTCCTATAATCCAGAGCCAAGGAGTAAACATAACTGTTTAGAACTGGTGAGGTCCAATTTAAAAGGGCTCTAACCTTGTAGTATAAGTTTTGGAAATTTTAGTCCTCCTCTCCTAATTTGGTGGGATATTTTTAGGAACTAGGAGTGAATGTAATTTTTTTGGTGAAGGAATGATACATTTCAACAATTCTTTCAGTTTTACTTTAGAAAAAGCTTTTAATTTCAAGTAAGATGTGAAACTCTTAATGGAAAATTACACAATGTATGATGGTGTGTTTATACAACTGATTCCACCATCCCTTCTCTCATTCTTCTTCTAAGAAGCTAAGAAAGGGATCTGGAATCATTTGCCAGGACACTGGCAAAGAGTGATTTTTGTACTTGATCTTAGCCAAAAGGTCAAGAAGCAATGGCAAAGACTGATTTTTGCATGATAAAACTTTAAATCTTAATTTTTCTTTTTCTTCTTTATTGCCTTAAGATTTTTTAAATAAGCGAGGTACTATTTTTAAAATTTGGGTAACCTATTTTTAAGAATTAGGGTGACCACTAGAAATGAGATATGTAACTCTGAAAAAGGAAAAACAAAATAAAGAAAACTCATCCAACAATTGGCAGGAAAACTCAGGCAAGCATGGAAAATAGGACAGGTGGATAAAAAGGCTGACTCAGTCTAATGTATCAGTCATCACAAGAAATGAGAACAGGTTAGAATTTCCCTATTAAAAGATACTGTGAAACTGAGGAAAGAAATTGTTAAAGGTATATCAGTGTTTGTAAGAAAACACACCGAAGGAAAGTGAAACATAAAGAATAAAATGGGAGCTAATCCCAGCACTCTGGAAGACTGAGGCAGGAGGGTGGTAAGTTCCAGCTCAGCCTGGACAACTTAACAGGACACTGTCTCAAAGTTAAAAAAAAGGGGGTGGGGTTTGGGTCTCCCTTGGCTTTGTTTCGGCCCATGTGACCCCATTGGTCAGGAGCCTCCTGTGGGCCAAAAGGTGCAGAAGTGGGCCACACAGTAGGGACTGTAGCAGGTAACACTGTGTAGTGGGTTTCAAAGCAGCCAAAGGGTGGTGCTGAAATGTCCCCACTAGAAGGTGCCATAGTATGAGGAGCAAATAAGCCTGATCAACTCTGTCCGTCACGTGGACACAAACCGTCGCATCACCATGCACCCGATATGTTTACACAATAATTACTTGTCAATTAAAAGTAAAATATGATTAAATGGCAAACATATTGATATTAATATCAGACAGAATGAAATTCAAGATAGAATGCTTTAATTGGGGCGAAAGGTGTCTTCTTAGACAACTACAGGTGTAACCCACTGACCATATGGCACAGAGGATATGAGGACACCTACATTAGAACCTCTTCTCACCCACCCTCCTCTTCCTCATCCCCCAAACTCCAGATCCAAAACAGAAGAGCCAGGACAATGAGAACAGGGCTTAGGTCATTCCTTGCTGGAGCCTGCAGGTGGCCTGAGAGTGCAGAGTGCAGTCAGGGCCTCTGGCGCTGTAAGGGGAGGGACTGATTCCCAGGCCAAAGGGAAGCTGCACAGAGAGGAAAACCAGCGAGTTTCAATTGCATGGAAGCAGAAGGAAAATCCAGGATAAAAGTAATCAGAATCTAGCAGAGTGCTCCATATTTTACCGTGGTAAACCATCCCTGAAACTGGTATAAGAGAAGCATTAGGAAAAGAAGGACACAAGCAAAAGTACTGGAAAGACATTTCAGGAAGTGTGTGCCTCCATCTCCAATAGGGACAGTTTGTATGATGAGCAGGGGAAGGACCTGACCCTCACATCAACCCCAAACCTAACTCTAACCCTAACCCTAACTCCAGCCCTAACTCCCTAACCTTAGCTCCCTAAACCTAACTCTAACCCTAACTCCAATACTAACTCCCTAACCCTAACCTAACCTCCAGCAACCAGCACCAAAAATGACCTGGGGTGAGTGGGTCCTGGTCCTGGTCAAATGCCTGGGGCCTAGTCCTCGGTGGTGACTCCTTGGAACTGAGGCAGACTGACCTTGCGGTGCTCCACCCCCAGCACTGAGAAGGATAGGGCTGCCAGGGCCTGTGTCAACTGAGGCGTGACCGAAGTGTGACTGGCCTCCCACTAGGCCAGCACCATTAAGCTGTGTTCCTGGTCTGGACTCTCCCCCTCTCTGCCCTCCCAGGTTGCCTCTTTTGGAAGCTTCCTGGACCATACTGTCCAGATTCTTCTCTTTTAACTCTGATTGCTTGAAAAACCTCTATTCCGCTTCCTGCCTCAGGTCTGAGTGGCTCCCTCCTGGCCACCACCCAGCCTCCCAGTGCAAGTCCATACAGCCACAGGGCACAGGGGTTGTGCTGCTGGCCAGGCTCCTTTCCTTTTTATCTCCTTTTCTCTCCTCCTCCTTCTCTTCTTCCCCCGCTTTCTCCTCTTTTTTTTCCTTCCTTCCTTCCTTCCTTCCGTCCTCCTTCCTGTCCTTGCTTCCTGCCTTCCTTTTTTGTACAGTACTGGGAAATGAACACAGAGAATACTAAATCACACCCTTAGACCTTTTTATTTCATTGAGACAGGGTCTTACTGAGTTGTCCAAGCTGAGCTGGAACTTGTGATCCTCCTGCCTCAGCCTCCAGGTAGCTCTGATCACAGGTGTGGACAATCACACCCAGCTCAGATTTCATTTTTAATGTCACAATGAACTGCACAGCATGAAAATCAGGTTCAGGACACCAGAACCTCTGCTTGGCATGTCATGTTCTCACCCTCCTTCCTGGCCAGTGGCTTGAGCCATGCAGATGACCATGCTGTGCCATGTCATCTTGTGGAGTCTAGAAGTGCTTACTTTGTCCTTTATGGAAATTTTATAACAAAAGCATCCAGTAATGGGGGTGATTTAGTCCTTGCAGAGGGGAAATTTCCCCGAGATCCAAGCCCCGGCCCCAGCAGAAGGGGCACCCTGATCACTTTCAAGCAGTTTTCTTTATTTCTTGATTTCTTTTATTTTTCCCTTGCACTTGAGGTCCTGCGATACTTTTTTTTTCCTTAAATTCTTTCATTGGTACATTTTAGGTATACATTTACATTTATCATTGGGTACTTGTACCTGTACATGATGTATCTTGGTTCTTATTTTTTCCCCATTTCCTGTGCTCCCTTCACCTGCTCCACCCTTCCCCATTTACAAAGCTTTGTTTCCATTTTTTCCTTTTCTCTTAATTTTTCCTTTCCCTTCTTTCCTTTCCCCTTCCCCTCCCACTTCCCATACCCCTTGGGACCTTTTCTTCCTATTTCTTTTTTTTTTTTTGCACTTTATTAAATTCTTTTATTGGTCCATTGTAGGTATACAACACAATTACATTTCTCCTTGGGAATTGTACCTTTACATAATGCATCTTGGTTCTTATTTTTTCCCCATTCCTAGCCCTCCCTTCACCCCCTCCACCCTTCCCTATTTACAAAGACTTTATTTCCATTTTTTCCATTTCTCATCATTTTTCCTTTCCCTTCTTTCCTTTCCCCTGCCCCTCCCACTACCCCTACCCCTTTGGACCTTTTCTTCCTATTTTGCATTATCGATTATGGTCCTGCGATACTTAAAATGTGTCAAGGACACCAACAGGTTTTTGTTGATGTGACTTGTGTCTATCGATATTAGGGTTAAAGCTGAGATATCTACAAGTACTCATTTACTCATTGATTTCCAAACAACACTAGCAAATCTATTGCATTTGAACACAAATAATGCATTGGTGACAAGAATTCTGTTTTCCAGCACAGCTGGATATGTGGGTAACCTCACTACCTTTCCCCTGCAAGCTCCTGTGGGCTGGGGCCGGCTGCTTCTGTCTCAGGCTGGTGCTGACGGTGGGAGTGAGTGTGATCTGGGGTGGCTGACACAGCCTTCCAAGCGGGTGTGAGGGCTCAGACTTTGTAGGGGCTGCACTCTCAGAGCTTACAGTTGTCAGAAGCTGAGGCCATGCCAGCCACACCCAGACTCCTGGTCTGCTGGCATATGAAGCCCTTTGCCTACCTATGGGTTTGGGGAACTGGTGTTGGTTGTTCTGAAAACTCCAGCTTAGAGGTTCTGGGGATCATGGAAATGCTGCCTGGGGGTCTGCAGGCTGTGTGAGAACTGCTCCTGTTCATGGCCCATTTGTCAGAAGGTTCAGGTCCTGGAGACAGATGCTTATGGTGGTAATGCAGACTTTCCAGGTTCTTTTCTTTTCCCCAAGGCCTTTACATTGAGCTACATCTGCTGTACTTTTTATATTTTATATTTTGAGATAGGTTCTGGATAAGTCACCTAAGTTGCCCAGGCTGGGTTTCAACTTCTGATCCCTCTGCTTCAGCCTCCCAGAGTGCTGGGATTACAAGTGTGTACCGCTATGCTAAACTAGGTCTTCCAAAATCCTAACTTTTGCCTGGAAGCTCAAATTTTGTCATTGGCAATAACTCATCAGTGGCTTTGCATGGAGTGACTGCTTGCCCCGTCCACTGTGGATGGAGAAATGTTCCCTGCAGACTGGAGTCTGGCTGTGGGCTGCCTCCCAGTGAGATGATCCCTGAGGGAAGCTGCCCACAAGTACTTCCCAGGGACACTGCAGCCTTTGTCACCTCCTTGTCACATGCAGTGTTAAGCTGTGCACTCAAGGGCAGTTGCAGTGTTTACTTCCTGATAAGAATGTTCTTTAGCTATGTGGCTCAAGTTACAACTGTCGGAGGTGTCGTCCCAGTCCAGTGGGTCCAGGCCCCCAGGGTCACATCATTGGAGTGGAGGCTGCTCAGTGGGGCAGGCAGATGGCACCTGGATGGCTGTGGCAGTAGGGTTGACCCATGGGCTTGGGAACCCAGGGTCAGAGGCCTCTCTGAGGACAGCTCGTGACAGGACTCGCCCACCTCATGCAGATGTTGGACCTGGGAGGGGAGGTGGAGACAGGACGTTGGGCTCGCTCCTGGGGATGAGGGTGGGTCCTGAGGAGGATCTGGGTCCTGCTGGGCTCTAGAGGGTCCTCATCGGCCGCCATGGGACATTTCAGTGAATCTCTGGCCTGCCCAGGGCTGGGACAGACTCAGCTTCTGGGAGATCCAGGCTCAGGCAGACAGGGAGGCCTCTGGGACCAGAAAAAGGGAGGAGGCTGTGCTGTGCTGAGGGTGTAGGCAGCAGCCACCCAAGCGTCTAACGGGTAGGCAGAGGCTGTGTCAGAATGGATGAGGATGTTGGGGCTCTGGGTTAGTCTCCAGGAGGACGTGACCAAAGAGGTAATGTCATCCAGAGAGGAAGAAAAGGTGCAGAGAGGGAGCGAAGGATCTGCCAGGACAGTGGGAGGGACCATGGGACTCGGGCTGGGACAGGGGCTGACCCTGGGAAGACAGAGGGAGGTGACACAGGGATGGAGTGGACGGGTGGACAAGGCCCAGAGGCGAGGGTTTGGGGGTCAGGGACAGAGGAGGGAGAGAGCGGGAAGGTGCTGCTAAGAGGTGGGAGGAGTGGGAGAGAGGAGCCCTGGTAGAGGCCCGTGGCAGGGGCCGGGGAGATGGTGCTGTCCCTCAGGGACACAGCCACGCTCCCAAGAGGCAGAGGATCAGGCCCAGAGAGGCCCTCATCCCAGCAGATCAGGCTCACATCATCTGCCCACACAGCTCATGCCTCTCCCACAGAGATTTGTTTGATGGTGGAAAGTCAACGAGAGAAGGATGTGAGTCTGAGGTGCAGTCTCGTCCTTGTGTGGTGGCCCCGAGTCCCCTTGCTCCTGTTTTGCGTCCCCCTTTGGCATGGGTCCTAGTGCCTGCCCCCTCATTGCCTTTCCTCTGATTTCTTCCTGTCAGGCGTGAGTCAAGGTGCTGCTGTTATCACGTGCACATAGGGCTCGTGTTCTAACTGTTGGCATCAGTCACCAGGAATCCTGTCTGGGCCAGGGACTCCTGTGTGCACACTTTCGGTAGAAGATTCAATTTCCCTGAGACACAGAGGTCACTGAGATTTGCTCACTCTCTTTTGCTAAGTTTCCTCCACGTTGTCCCTGCATTCACATTTTCAAATTCATGGGTTGGTTGTTTAGCTTTTGCTGTGTGACAACCCAGCCCCAAATTAAAAAAAATATAGAATAAAAAACAGAACACAGACTGGGCCCTCCTTAACCATCTATCTTGCTTCTAATCTATATAAATTTCTGCGGTGGCTATTTTATGTAAAATACAGCAAAAATTTATTGTACATAGTTTCTATGAAATGTTAAAGAAAATATGAAAAAAAAGAAGATAGAGGAATAGGAAGTAGGGAGAAGTTCTAATAAATACCTAAATTACATATTCTGTGGTTTCAAAAATATTTCTCTATCTATGCAAATTTGTTTCATTTATATCATTAGGTCCTCTTAGTTCATTGAAAAGAAAGTTTTGTGCTATTATCTGTTTCTTTTTTCTAGGAGCCTTTTTGTCTATGACTTGTACTCTCACATTTTAGCCATTCTTTTAAGATTACGGTACACAGTGTATTAACTAATATTCTTCTTTTTTAAACTAATATTATTCTTTAATTAATTTGTTATGAAATTTTGCTTTATTTTTCATGGACTTAAAATATTTTTATTAATATCTATTTGTATTACATTGAAATAAAGTAAATAACAAACAAAACAAACAAACAAAGAAAACAGAACACAGAATGAGGCCAACATAGGATCCTTCCAGGGCTCAGGTTTCAGCCAGCTTCACCCTAGGCTGGGCCATCTGGGCAGCTGTGCTGGGCCCCAGGCTGGGGCTGCTGGGCTCTGAGTTTCGTTGTCTTTGCTGGAAGCCAAGATCAGGGTCTCCATGTCCCCAGCCAGTCTCTAGCATCTTTGTGCAGGGGCGCAGGCTCCTGAGAGGTGAATGTGGAGGCTGTGGGTTTCCTGGAGCCAGTGGGGAGCTCCCCACCCTCGCTCTGCTGGTTCTGATGGCCAAAGCAAGTTAGGGGCCACTGCCCAAGGCGGGAAGCAGACCCACCTCTGGAGGGACTCAGCCTTCTGCCAGTTCCTTAAGGGCACCAAATGCTCCGTCTACCCTGTGTTGTACACACTGATCTTTCTGATGTAGGGACTTTGTGTTTCCACCGTTTTCTTCACTGGTCTTCATTTGAGTGGCTGCAGGGACTTTAAAAAATATGTGTCTTTGGGGCATGCATTTTCTTAGAATTGGGCTAAGACTTTATTTGGCATAATGTAGATTCCTGACCATCTTGAGGTGTGCTTTGGGGGCCTCAAGAACTTGCATATTAGTGTGAAACTGTCACTGCTGTTCGGGCAAAGGACTCCTTCTCATCCTGAGAGCCAGGGCGCTGTGTGGAGGGACTTTGTGGACTCTGGTGAAGGAGTGGTTGTCACTTCTAGGTCTTGGTCCTCACCTCCTCTTCCTGGGTGGGTGGAGCCCGGATCTCTCCATGAGGACTGTCTTCACCTGCCTGCTCAGTGGAGCCTCCTCCCTGAGAGTGCAGTTGCTTCCTTCCCACCAGGTGTCTGAGCATTGGCTGCTGACAAGGTGGCTGCAGGTGGGCATGGGTGGCTGTGGCTCGCCCAGCAGAGGAGGCTGCGTGGGGCTTCCCTCTCACCCTGGCCAGGGGTCCCTGCTGCAGCTTCCCATGTTAGAAGGGTCTAGCCTCAGAGGCCACCTGTGGCTGAGGCCCCAGAACATGTGCTTCCCAGGAGAGCCAAGCTGGAGATCCCTCCAGGCTGACGCTTCATGAAATCAACATTCAGTCACTGTGATTCTCCTGGAAGCCGAAATCGTTGCCTGCAGATGCCTTGAGCCTCCTCAGCCTCCCAAATGTATCCATTCAGCTCCTCACAACCCTACCTGGGCTGAGCCTGGGAAGCCCTGAGAGTTTCCTGCCCCTCCCTTTTGGAAATACCCAACAGAAAGGTAAAGACCATTTCCCCTTTCACCATCTCATTTCCATCAAAACATCTTTGGTTTGCTTTGTGTTCAAGCCCTTAATTCTAAACACACAAATTAAGAACACTTATTGGCTTTTGATGGGAAGGCCTGTGCTGGGGCAGCGGAAGTGTTGCGGGCTCAGCGTGTCCTCCTCCTGGAGCAGCGGCTGCTGTCTAATGAGGGCTTGGCACCTGTTGACTGCACCTGCGCGTACAAATGGGATGTGAGTGTGGGGCTTTGATCGCCCATCAGGAAGAGGGAATTACTTGTTCTCTGCAATACAGAGTTGCTGCCTGGTCGCACCGGCAGGAGGCTTTGATGAGCATTGCTGCAGAAAGATCTGAGACCCACATGACCATCGTGGCCCTGCACGGGGCCAGGCTCAGGAGACCAATTATTTAAGAGCACGGAGTCCTTGATTTCAGCAAGTGGATTTAGGAGGAGATGCGGTGTTTGCTCCCCACGGGGCTTGTCTTGTGATGCTTCTTATCACCTGGCTCCCATAAGGCTGGCAGAGTCCCCAGCTGCCCCCAGCAGGTGTGTGCCAGGCCAAGGGCCTCACGTGCTCTCGGTACAGCAGGCAGAGGTGGACATGGGGTCAGGGCAGAAGGGCAGAGGGCTGGGTGGAGGGGCCATGTGGCCACTCTGACCCTGCAGGCTGGGTTGCGTGGCTGTGGGGGATGGAAGCTCCTCTCTTATTGCTCCTGCATAGTGAGGCAGGATGTTTTTCCTTGATGCTCTCAGTGGCGCCTGTCCTATGCCTGGTTTCGGTCCGTAGAGTATGGTGAGGTGGGCACAACGTGATGGGCACAGTGACGTGTGAGCTGAGGTCTCAAGGGTCCCCGCATTGTGAGGGAAGCTGGGCTGTCCTGTGGGAGACAAGACCGCAAAGAGGCGGGCCAACAAGCCTACACCCCAAATGTGGCGAGAGCCCGGCTGAGGTTGACAGAGCTGTCTCCTGATCCACAGCTGACCTCAGACTGGTGGGTTGGCCCAGCTGAGACCAGATGTACCCACTGACTCATAAGCTTGTGAGCAAGAGCTCACATTTGTTGCTGCAGGCTGAGCCGTCCTACTTATTATGCAGCAGCTGCTGACCGACACAGCTACCCGCCGTGTGAGCTGCTGCATGGGGAGCCAGGCCTAGCTAATACTAGCCACTGCAGCAGTTCACCAGGAATAAGAGGGAAAGAGGGGAGGACAGGCAGGCAGAGATGGAGGCAGGACAGCTCATTCAATTGCACCTGCTCCTTACCTGCGGTGTCCTCTGCCTTCTGGGGCCTCTGCCTGTGTAGACAGCAAGGGTTAGAAGAGAGCTGAAGTGTCCTATCGCCGGCATATTGGCAAGATTCCTCCCCCACTGCCTACAGGGAGGAGAGCCGGAAATGGCAATTTGGAAATTTAATTATAGCTCTGGAAGAAATGTGTGCTCCTTAGAATAATTTTATTTAAAAAGCCCTCAAAAATAGAACCCATTTTTTTCTCTATCTTGTGATTAATTCGAACCAAATAAAAGGAGCTGTGAACTCTTATTGACACCCGATGGGGAGTTTTCATTTGCAATATCTGTAAACCTTGAAGTCTCAATTTGTGTCAAATATGCTCCTGCAGGTGGAGTCCTGGGTTCCAGCAGCACGTGTCACATTTTGTTCCATTTAAATAAATTACATACTCTATCACTGTGGCAAGATTCCATCTTCTAATCAAATTGCCAATCTGGCGAGGCCAGGGTGACAGGGAGGGGGAGAAGACTCCACATTATGAGGCCAGGGAGTTATACAGATGCCAATGGCCTCTGGGGCTGCAATGAAATCAGAGGGAAATACAGCTCAGATTACTGCAGAGTGGCTGCAGCAGTGACAGCATCCAGGGCGACGGCACTCCTTGGCTCTCTAGGGGCCGTACTCTTTCTTCCCAAGAGCCATGGGTTCCATGGTTCTTGGAAAAGCAGCTTCCATGACAACCACGTGGGGATACGTGTGCATCAGCACAGAGCCCCCTGCCCCCTGGAGGGCGCCCGAATACCAGACTGTAGTCTGTGCACATGTGTGGACGTGTGTGTGCCACACCACGTGCATGTGTGTGGACATGAGGATGTGTGTGTACATGCGTTTGCATGGCACACATGTGTACGGGCATGTCTCTGGAGGTGTGCAGGCATGTGTGTGTTGTGCACATGTTACATTACATGATACATGTGCATTGTGCATCAGAGCATATATGTGTATGTGTCTCTGTGAAGTGTGTGAATTTAAGTATGTGTCCATTTGTGTACTTATGTGTATACAGGATGTGCATGTGTGTCTATGTTCTGTTGTATGTGTGTGTAGCATTTATGCCTGCACATGTGTCTATGTGTACACATGTGTAATCATGTGACGTGTGTGGTATGTGTGCATGTGTCCATGTAACTGTGTTACTGTGTATATGCATGTGATGTGTGTGTGTGATGCTGTGTGTACATGTGTGTATCAGTGAGTGTGTACCCTGTGTCAATGCCCTCTCCATGCTGCATGCCCTGCCAGGTACTGACATGACCCTTCCCTCCTGCCATGGGGTCTTTTCATCCTCCAGGCCCCACCACCATCCTGGCTTGAGCTGCATGGGGCTGCTGGGACCCAGGGACCTTGGAGCTGGACTTGGCCACCTCATCCCTGACCCAATGCCCTGACCAGTCCAGTAGCCAGGGCCCTGCTCTGAGCCTGGACTCACCTGGTGCCAGGGTGGGGAGGGGAGCTGTGGGATCCCAAGAGGCAGGGCCTGCTGAGACTGGGGTGCCTGCCCTCTGCCCCTACCTTTAGATGTGTCCTTGTCACCAGTGGCATGGGTCAGAAACCAGAGATGTGCAAGGCCTGAGGACACTCTGTCATACCCATTGGTTTGCATAACACCAGCAATGGCTGTGAGACAGGATCTTTTGGGGCGGGGTGGAATGGGTTCTGAGACCCACTGATGGGGCCTCCATGCCAAAGGTGGACTCCTGGACCACAGAACTTGCCGTCTGGTGCTGCCTGGCACTTGGTCCTTCCAGACAGCGCAGCAGAGGCTTGGGAGCCTGCGGGCCAGAGCAGCTTTTCCTCTACAGAAGAATGCTCTCATAAGCTGAGAAAGTTGAAGTGGAGAACTGAGTGACTGCTTGGGAAAGCAGAACGACACAGGGGCCCTCAGTCCACCAACACTACCAGACATGTGAACACCAAGCCCATCGCCCTTGCTGGGCACGGGGACACCGAGACCCATCGCCACCATCAGAAATGGTGCTCTGTTGTCACTGTTGGGCACATGGACACTGGGGTCCTTCTCCATGACTGGCCTGTGGACATCCACAGAATCATCACCACAGCCCCCAGAACGGCAGGTCTGCTCCCCTGAGAACTTTCCTTGTCCTCTCTCTCTTTCACCCCCTGTGCCAGCCACTGGATCTGCGGCCACACAGCCTGCCAGCTGTGGCGTGATGGGGTGAGACCCCGTACCTTGATGGGGGTATGTGTGATTGATCTCATCTTCTTGTTTCACTCAGTCTAATGACTTTAAAATTCGTCTGTGCTGTTCTGTGATTCAGCAGCTCATCGCTTTTACTCTTGGGTTCTCTTCCCTGCCTGTCCACACTAAACATCAATTATTATTTCTTGTTGGTGAAGGCTTTTTATAAATACAGCTGGTGAGGCTGTATCTGTGCTTTCTCACCTCTTGGGTGAGTGTCTGGCCGTAGATGATGCATCCCCAGGTGGGCAGGCACCTTACTTTTTAAGAAACCACCAAAGCACAAGCATGATATTCTGGATTCTGTTTCTTCACATTCTCACTTTCCCTTGGCATGGCAGATTTTGAATTTCAGACATTCTATGTCGTGTTTATAGTGCTACTTAACTGTGGTCTTTTTTTTTTAAACATGACTTTTCTCTTGTCTGTATTCTGGAGAGGAGGAATCCTCCTCCTCATCTTCCTGGTCTTCCTCGTTGAACGAGCAGGGGGTCTCTCCTCGGGACTCAGAGCAGAGAGAGGCCGCACTGCTGGACTGGTGACTGTTTGGGCCAAGGAACTGCCCGGTTGCTAAGGCCACTTCAGCATCCAAGCATAACCCTTGCTTTACACTTGACTGGGGTAAGGTTGCACCCATGGTCAAGTCTCAATTTGATGCTGATTGGGCAGAGTTCAAAAGTAGTCCTTGATTTAACCAAGAAGGTCCTGTGGAGACATCTGTGATGTAACTTTCTAAAGCCTTTGGCACCAGCGATTTAGCCAGTTTCAGGTCCTCCAGAGAGCATTGGCCTGACTCCAGGCCTAAGGACATTCCCATCCGTTTCAGTACTTCTATGTCATCATGGATCTCATAGGTGTTGCCAAAATTAAAAAGATATTCAAACTTGTCACTGGAGATGCTGCAATCTATCACTGTCTTTCTGCTCGTATTGATGATCATAAACGGCAGCCGAATGGTGGAGTTGAGCCCTGGCGGGCCCTGGTTTTGCTGTTCATTTTGTCGATTTCTCTGTACCAGGTTTTTGAAAGCAATTTGCTGTAGGAGAAGTTCTTGCACCTGGGCCCGCTTCTGCTTTATCCGTTCCATCCGCCTCTGCTTCTCTATCTCCAGGTTTTGACATTCCTGAGCAGAATTGGTAGGCAGACAAATCCACTTGATTTCTTTTTTTTCTTTGAAATTATGTTCATCCCCATTAGCACATTTAAAGCATCATAAACTCTTCTCCTAATGTTCTTCTGATCATAAGCCTGCGAATCAGCTGCCAAATGATTATTTGAATTGGTGAACTCTGATACCAGTTCTTCAGCTACTTCATTACATGATGTTGTACCTTTCCTCTGAACATTTTCACACACTTTCATTGAAAAATGCCTCAAGCCTTTTCCATTTTTATCTCCTTTTTTTCTTCATTTACTTTCTGAAAAATCAGATTCTATAAATTCTCTAGCCCGTTTTCTATCACCAGGAACCCAGCTAGTTGCTTCTGCTATGTGTGTCTGATGACCATTGCTGGTGCAGAAATGTATGGGCTCCCGATCAGAACACTCCCTGAACTGGTGAGTCTCTGTGGTGTGCTTATAATTGTTCCAGAGAGTAAGTCTGAGGCTAAAAATCAGCAGATTCAGTTTGACGAGGGTTAGCTTTCTGCTTTCCAGATGGTGCCTTCCTGCTATGTCCTCCCAGGGCCGAAGGGCTTAACTGTGGTCTTAATCTGTATTTCATTAATGACCCATAATGTTGAGCTTTTTTCCATTCATATATCTGGTGATGTGTCCATTCAAATCTTTTGTGTATTTTATTTTTTCTTACTATTAATTTTTGAGAGTTACTTTTATACTCTGGATTCAAGTCCTTTGTCAGATTTTTGATTTGCAAATAATTTCCCCCATCTGTGCATTGTCTTTTCAGTCTCTTAAAAGTGTCTTTTAGTGAGCGGAGTTCTTAATTTTGATGAAGCCTAATATATAATTCTTCTCTTTTATGGATTATGTTTTGATGTCACACCTGAGCAATCTTTGCCAAACTCAAAGCCTCAAAGATTATCTCCTATGTTGTTTTCTAAAATATAGGCCTTCATCCATTTTGACTTAATTTTTGTATATGTTGTGAGAAAGGGATCAGTTTTATGTGTGTGTGTGTGTGTGTGTGTGTGTGTGTGTGTATGGATACCTGTTGTTTCAGTATCATTTGTACTTATTGAATTGTCTTTGTGCCTTTGTAAAAAATTCATTGTGTACATGAAGATCTGTTTTTAGATTCAACTCTTTTCTGTGAATCTATTTATTTTTATAATGACAACACACTTTCTTGATTATTGGAGCTTTGTAGTAAGTTCTGAAGTTCCAACATTATTCTTTTCTTTCAAAGCTGTTTGATTCTTCTACATCTTTTGTATATCCTTAACAAAACAAAAAATGTTTGAATTTGATTATGAACATATCAATTTATAGATCAATTTTGGAACAACCAAACATCTGGATGAGTCTTCCAATCCATGAACATGCTATTTCTCTCTCTCTCCCTCTTTTATTTTTGGTACCAGGGATCGGACTCGGGGCCTTGTGGTTGTGAGGCAGGCAGTGGAACCACTGAGCTAAATCCCTGGCCTCATATTTCTCTCTGCTTAAGTTTCGTTTGATTTCTCTCAGTAATGTTCTGTAGTTTTCAACACACAGGCATTACACTTCTTTTTCAGATTTACTACTAAGTATTTCATATTATTGTACTATTGTAAATGGGATCTGAAAATAGCAATTTGCAATTTTGATTGCTCTCATATGGAAAGAATTACTTTTTACATATAAATCTTTACCTTGCAAAATTGCCAACAATCATTGGTTCTAGTAGCTTCTTTGTAGATATCATCAGATTTTCTATATGGGTAAGCATACCATCTATGACTAAGGGTAGTTTAATTTTATCCTAATCTGCATGCTCCTTCTACCTTTGCCCACCACAAGGACCGAATCACCAGCACAACACTGAACAGAAGTTGTGAACGTGGGCAGCTTTGCTTTGATTGCTTTACTATTACATTTGATGTTATATGTACATTTTCCCATAGATGCTCATTGTATTAATTTTCTTGGGATTCTACAAGGAAATATCGCTAGCTGGATGGCTTAAAGAGAAGAAATTAATTTTTTCACAGTGCTGGAAGAAGTAGGAAGATCAAAGAGGCTGGAAGCCCAAGATCAATGTGTTGGTTTCTCCTGGGCCTCTCTCGCTGACTTGCAGACGATATCTCCTCCCTGTGTCCTCTCAAGGTCATCCCTCTGTGTGTGTCTGTGTTCTGCCCTCCTCTTCTTATAAGGACCCTTGTCATACTGAACCAGGACCATGCTGGTGTCTATGTTAACTTAGGTACTCCTGCAAAGACCCCGCATCTAAGTGTGTCAGGTTCTGAGGGCCTTTGGGCTCAGGGTTCAGACATCAACATACTACTTTGGGGTGTGTGTGTGTGACAGTTCAGCTATAACACTCATCATTAGAGCAAGAAAAAATTTTCTTCCTAGTTAAAATCAGGAATGATTGGTGTATCTTGTCAGAAGGTTTTTTCTGTGTCTACTGAGATGATCATATGGTTTTTACTTTTGAGTCTATTAATATGATAGATTATAGTAATTGACTTTCAAATGTTAAATTTCTTATATTGTTGAGATTATTCTATTTGGTTATGAGTTATCCTCTTAAGATGTTATTGGATATAATTTGTAACACTTTTGTTAAGAATGGTTGCATTTATGGTCAGTAGTTTTCATTTCTTGCAATATTTTTTTCTAGCTTTGTCCTTACAATAATGCTGGCCTCACAGGATTTTGGGGGAAATATTCCTTCTTCAATTTTCTAGAAGAAGCTGTATAAAATTACTATTATTTCCTCCTTAAACATTTGGTGAAATTCACTAGTAAAGTCATGTGGGGATAGAGATTTTTTTAAAAAAGTTTTTAATACAAATTCAATCTGTTTAATACGTACAGAGCTACTCAGCTTATCTATTTCTTCTTGCATGAGTCTTGGTAGTTTTTTTTTAAAGGAATTAGTCTATTTCACTTAAATTGTCAAGTTTATAGGAAAAATATAATATTTCCATCTTATCCCACAAGTACCCATGGAGTCTGTAGGGACCATACCTCTCTGTTCATGATATTGGTTGATTCTTCTCTGTGTTTTTCTTTATCAGTTTGGATAGAAATTTTACATTTTATTGATCTTCTATTCAAACCAGCTGTTGGTTATGTTGATTTTCTCTATTGTTCTTATTTCATTCATTGATCTCCTCTCTGACCTTTTTCTTTCTTTCCCACTGCCTACATTTAATTCAATATTCAGTTGACACACTTCCTCCCTTCATTTCTAAAGGTGAAAGCTGAGGCAGTTGATAGTGAGGGCCCTGATCTACATATATACATATATATATATGTACCAGGGATCGAACTCAGGACCTTGTACTTGTGAGGCAGGCATAGTGCCACTGAGCTAAATCCCCAGGCCTGATATTTTGAAATACAGTTATCCCTTGGTGTAAGTTGGGGATTGACTCCAGGGCCCTGCAGATAATCCAGGGAGGCTCCCATCCCTCATATAAAGGGCACAGGACTTGCACACAAGCAATTCATGTCCTCAATAGGTGTCATACTGTGTTATTTAGGCAATAATGACAAGAAAAATGCCCGCACATGTTCTGTACAGATGCAGTGGTTTTGAAATATTTTTGATCTGTGGGTGGCCGGATCTGTGGATGAGAAATCAGAAGGTTCGATGGCGGAGGGAGCAAGCATTTGGTGCTGTGAATGTCTCTCTAAGTGCTGCTCTAACTGCACCACACACATTTCGGTAGTTGTGTTCTCATTTTCTTTCAGTTAAAAATGCACCTCTTTGAGAAAGGGTTATGTAGAAATTGTTACTTAATTTCAAAATACTTCCGGACTTTCCAAATAGCTTTCTGTTACTGATTAATTTCTAGTTTAATTATTTAATTTCTAGTTTAATTAATTAATTACTGATTTCTAGTTTAAATACATCTCTCTTCGTATCCCACGGCTGCCAGGTATGTGTGTATACTGTACTTGTGAACAGTGTTATACTTGTGAACAGTGTTATGCTTGTGAACAGTGTTATATGGCATTGAAGTTGTTGGGTAGTGTTGCTCAGTAGTTCTATGTCTTTACAGATTTTTGGTCTGTGTGTTTTCTCAATGATTGTGAAGGGTTGTTAAAATCTACCATAATTGTAAATGTGTCTATTTAGGCTTGAAATTATGTCAGCTTCTGGTTCAAGTATGAAGTTCTGTTATTCAGAGCATGAGGGCACAGGACTGCTGCATCCTCAAGGACACCTGGTTGCTTTATTGTTCTGATGCTTTTATCCTTTGTTGGCCATGGTTTGTACCCATGGGAGGGAGGCAGCAGATGCTCCTGTGCTTCCCTGACCCTCACTGGTGGCTGTAGTGGGAGCTGGAGACTGTTGTTGCGAGTCCCTCAGGGTGGTCAGGGAAGTGACCTCTGCACTGGAAAGAATCACCAAGGAGGACTGAGGAGGGGTCCCCACTCAGCTCACGACTGGGAGGCAGGTGTTGAGTGTGCAGAGGCCCCTGCTGGGGACAGCCCGGCTGTGCTGGGGTGGAGGGTGTAGGAGGGATCAGCTGGCCGGAGCCCCTTCTGCATGGAGCCTTCACTGACCTGTAGTAGGCTCCGCACTCCTCTCCCTTACTCTTCAGCCTGCCAAGCCTGAACCTCGAAATGCAGCCAGTCCTGCCTCTGCTCCTCTGTCCCCTTGTGGGTCCTTGCAGTATGGGATTCATATTATATGTGGTCATCAAGAACCAAGCCTCACAATCCCGGGTCATGCTTCTGTACTGTGGAAAGGGAATGCGTTCCCTGTGCCAGGGCAGACAGGTGTGGGTGCCTGGTCCCCAGCTGTGGCGCTGATAACTCCTAGCACATAGTCTGCTCTTTGCCACCTGCTCCAAACCTCGGCTGCCTGTGTGTCTCCGGGCACCCAACACAGGCTTAGAAATTAAAAACCCCGATGGTATCGGACATCTCTGAGGGCCTCAGAGGGAGGGTGGGAGGAAGGGGGAGCGGCTGCCCGTCACAGCGGGATGTCAGGGTGCTGGGATGCTGCAGGCCCGCTAAGTGGGATTTCTCCCCCGGAACGTAATGAGAGTTGACACCTATTTCTGACATGACTGTATCATGGATTGCCAGGGGCAGGATAGCATCGCCATTCTGAGCAGGCAGAGACGTATTTGCTGAAGGTGAAAATGTCATTTAAACTGTTGATACCTTTCAAATTGTCTTGGCAAGATGCCTCGAGCAGCCCGGGCCTTTCTCAGATAAATATACACAATCTTGAATTCCACCCTGAGAGTGGCAGTGGCGGATGGTGCTCCCATTGCCTGTCCACCCCTCTTCCTGGTAATTTACACCCTCTGCCCAGGGAGTTTGACTAAGTGTAATAATGATGAATCACAGAATATTGCTGCAGGTTCCAGTCCTCCATCCAGATATCTGCACACTCACTGCAGGCTGGGACAGGATCCGGAGTCCCTGGCCATGTTACTGTGGTTCCTGGGGCTGTGCCCTGGTAGGCATGGGGAAAGAAAAGGAACATGGGCATCCAGGTACCTGTGGAGGAAACAGAGTCACCAGGGAGACCTTGGAGCTCCTGAGGATCTGAGGGGCCAGCCGGTGGGAAGCCTTCGTGGCCGTGGACTCAGTCTCCTCAGTTTCCCTGCAGAGTGGATGAGCTCAGATGTAGCTCTTCCCTGCGGTGACAGTGTGTGGCTCTGCCAAGCTGGGGCCTGGCTGCTGGGTGTCCAGGTCCGTCTGTCTGCGGCAGGCCCTGCCCTGACTTCATACTCTCCTGCCTGCCCTTAGCCCGCTTCCTGGTGTCACAGAACAGCTGGGCAGGGTGGGGTTTAGAGAGAAAATGCGTGTTTAGCCCTTGGCTGGTGGCTGAGGACTTTTCTCCTCCCTGAGGGACACGACGCTTGTGCTCGCCAGGCCCTTGTCCTCTCTGGCTTGGGGACACATTTGCCCCTGGAGCCTCAGCCTGCAGGTCTCAGCTCTGAGCTGGGTGGGATACTCAACTTTCTCTGTGGGCACAGACCCCAGGCTGAGCTGAGAGTGCTGGGGGCTGGAGGGGTCACCCTGGCCTCTCTCGGGCCTGTGAAGGACCAATGGGACACGGAGGGCCGGCACTGCCCAGTGGACAAACAGTGGGGACCACGTGCCATCAGCACCCGGCATCCGAAAGCTCCACTTCGGGGACTCAGCCAACCGTGGCTCACAGACACACAGGGACGTTGTGTACGCGGAACACGGAACCTGTGTGGACTTCCCCTCCTCTGCACCCTGAGCTTGCACAGCACTTGCCCCATCTCAGGCAGTGTTCAAGGCCCAGGCTAATACGGACACACTAAGCTGCATGAAGGGTATGTGCAGACATGGTGGCGTTTCATATCTAGAGCATCGAGGATCTGGGCTTCTGCAGGGCCCTGGAACCAGTCCTCCACTGTGGCAGGCAGTGTCCCATTTTCTCAGAGGCCGCATTGAGAATAAAAAAGAAACAGATACAATTGATTTTAATAATATGAATCATTTAACCCAACATGGCCTAAATATTTTTATTTGAAGTCAACAGGAATTATAAACAAGAACTTTGGCGGTGCTTCAGATGTAACTCAGGGATGGTCTGCCACTGAGCTACATATCCCAGTCCTTTCTAGTTTTGCAAATTTTGAGACAGGGTCTCCTTAAGTTGGCCAGGCTGGGTTTGAAATTGTGATCCTCCTGTCTCAGCCTCCCAGAATGCTAGGATCACAGTTGTGCACCCCCACATCCAGCTCATTAATGAGATGTTTTATACTCTTTTGTAAGTTTGTGATTTGTGTGTGTATAAAAATATTTATGGATCTTTAATACTTATCAATAAAAATTCTTACCTAAATTAAAAAAGTATAATGCATTAATATGCTGTGAAAGTGATGGATGCTTATTTTAAAGAATTTGGTAAATAATTGTTCTTAGAACTTTAAAGTCCTTTGTAGATCCATTGGCCAATGGCAACCTCCGTTATAATCTGGGTTAGTTCATTCTGATAACTTATCCTCTATGGACTTTTTACAAAAGCAACTCCTGATTCCTGACTGCTGAACCCTGAAGCGGTTCCCGAATCCCTGTCCCCCGCAGGACAGCAGGGCAGAGCCCAGGGTGGGAGTGGGAAGGCTCATCCCCACGGTTGGCTTTATTGGGAGGTGGCTCTGGGGGTGCAGACACCTGTGACTGCTGGCAACGTGGCTTCAGGTTTCACGCTCCTGCGCTCCTGCTTGGGTCTCACGGTCCTGTGCCCCTGGCCCGTGGCTGAGCGTTTCTCCCAGGCTGACAGGACAGGGACACAGAGACCCTAGCCTGGGAGAAATGCTTGGCCCTCCTTCCCCAAGCCATTTAGCCCACCTGCGCTGAGGATCCCAGGCAGGGCCGCCGTCCAGGCCAGGTCAGGGCTGAACGGGTGCGGGAGCACCTAGGGCATGCATTCCCGCCGGGCGCCAGGAGAGGGCGCCCCCAGCCCTGTGCATGCCAGGCTCCCGGTGTCCCCACTTCAGAGAGCGCCTTGCAGGCTGCCTGTGGCTTGAAACGAAGGCGGAGCTGGTCTCAAACTGACTCAAGAAACTTGAGACACGCACAGAAGTAGGAAAAAATAGATAAAAGGAAATCCACAGGGATGCAAGATCCTCAAAAGGGGTGGGACCCCTCCACGCAGAGAAAGCTTGGATGAGGATTGTTGGCTGCTGTTTGGTCCCAGGTGGGGCTCAGCCCACGGCCACGAGGGGAGGAGGCCTTCCTCTTCGCCTGCCTCCTCTTTGCCAGGTGACCCCTCATCCTGAGCACCTGACCCTGCTCTGGGTAGAGCCCCCAACCCCAGACTGTGGCCGCCGAAGCTGGGGGCATGCACCTGCACCTGCATACAGAAAGGAGGGAGATGATGGAGCTGTCACCCGGGGCAACCCCAGAATAGGCTGAGCAGAAGACAGAGCTCAGGATGGAGCTGGGTCCTGAGCACCACAGCCCCACTGGGACGGGGCCGGGTTGCACAGCTGCGCCCACCCCAGCTGTGGCAAGGACCCTTCCTGCTCTCAGGGGCACGGGTGGCCTCAAGCCCCACAGCCTGCACATTTGCTGGAGGGATGGACGGATGTCTTGGGCCAGGGTCCCCTCTGTGTGCTAGCCCCCAGCGCAGCCCCTACCTCCGGGGCCCAGGTGGCTCCCAGGGCCCTCATCCTGTCCCTGTCTTCCCAGAGCTGCTATGTGGTAGAGCCCAGAGTCTCAGGAGCAGCTGTTCATGCTGATTAGTTTTCTTCAAACCTTCTCAGCCTCAGGAACCTGCTGGAAATGAGGCTGGCTGGGCAGCAGCCGTGAAGAGGAGATAATCAAGACAAATGAGCCATCGGGCAGCTGGGGACAGGGCTGTGCTCGGCCTGGCTCTCATCTCTGGGGAGCTGTGGTCAGGCTGGATGGGCATCTGCAGTCCAGGGAGGGGATCCCGGGGGCTCTGTCACCCACAGACTGCCTACTCTTCACCCTTACCAGCATAGCTGGAGGAGACTGAGGCAGGCCAGTCCCCTGTCCCTGGTCCATCAGCCACTTCCTGGGTTGACAGTGATTCCTGGACCTTCTGTTTTCCTACTGAGGGCCCGGGGCTCAATCTTGCAGGTGGTCCATCCACCGGGCTGGCTGCTTGGACCGCCGAGGTACCTGCAGGTGGACAGACATGGCTCTTGGGTCAGAGGGGCCCCAGCAGGACATGGCCTATTGGTGTCCCGGGCCAGGGCAGAGCCTGCCCTCGGCAGAGAGTGAGCCCGGCCAGACTGTGTGGGTGTGGGGACCCCACAGGGCAGGGCTGGAGTGGACCAGAGTGTGCTCTGGGGAGAAGACTGATGAGCTGCTAGGGGGTGCCCTGGGGAGCACAAATCTTGGAGAGACAACCATAGGCCCCGTTTTCCTGCACTCAACCCCCTGTTCACAGCTCAGTGACCCTCACTCCCAACATGCCACTCATTTAGCACACGCTGGGTCATGGGTACTGTATGAGCGGTGGTGTCAGGTCCCTGCCGCCGCCCCAGCTGGCTCTGGGGTGAGAGTGCGTTGTTCACTGGAGTCATGACAAGGCTCTCGGAGCCTCGGAACAGGGACATTGTAGCTGCCTGGGCCCTGTGGCCCATAAACACTAGCTCTCCTTGTTTACAGCCCCCGGCCGGCACAAAAGGGAGTGGCACTCAGTGGGGAAAATGGAAGGAACACAGGACAGGACCAGGGCCTCATGGGCTGCCCATGCTGCTGCAGGACTTTCCTGCTTAAAATAACAGCAATGAAATTCCCTTGGCTCCGCTTGTTGTGCCTAGCAGTCTCTTGCGGGGCCTTTTTAAAAAATCCAGTGTTTTCTATAAGTAATCGATGCGTTTGTTAAAAATTGTATCTAGTCATTCTCCAAGCAGAAATCACAGTTCTCCACAAAAAAAATATTTTTGTGCATAAACGGAATAAATCGCAGTCTGCAGCGAGGGCCATGGAAAGGGGCAGCGGGCGCCCAGTGCCTGGCGAGGTGGCCCTAATGAGGGAGCTTAATTATTGCTCCGGGATTACATTATTTCAGTAAGGAGCTGTGACAGATCATTTGTGAATACGGACACGGTGACTAATACAAGGGCCCGCATCTCTCCAGTCGCTGGCGGCACTGATCTATCTGATGACAATTTAGGGACAAGGGGAACTGAGATGAGTGGAGCGGGCGGGAGGATGCTTCCTCCGACCACGCAGAGGTGGAAACGGAGGCTCCGCCACCCCGCGGCCCTGGGCTCTGCCTGCAGGGCTGCGCCACACGGGAGGCCCCTCCAGCCCTCCACAGCGTGTCCAGGGCGGGTCCGCGGCAGCCCAGCCATGCTGCCCCAGACCTCCGGCGCCCTCGGCTGTCTGGGTGGTGCGCCCCCTGGTGGCCACTCGGGCGCCCTGCTCCTTGGAGCTGTGGCTACGCTGACCTCAGGAGCCTGAGTGCTCTGTTCTCACCAGGGCTGCTCAGGGCGAGAGTCTAGGGAAGGGGAGCAATGAAAGTGCCAGCCGGGGACGGTGCCCGTGCTTGCCCAACTGCATCTCCTCCAAGGATCCAGGTCCTGGAGGAGCCCCTCCCGCCTCTCCCTAGGCCCCTGTTCTTTCTCACGTCAGTGTCCAGGCTGCCCCCCGGGTGCGGTCACTGTCTGGCCCCCCTTTCTGGGCAGGGCCCCATTTCTTCTATGGTTGTGCTCACAGAGAACGTCCCCTGGTGCTGCACCAGCTGGTGCTGATGTTGACCTTGGGTTCTTCAGAGGCTGCCGTGGCCGAAGCCAGCAGCAGACTGGCAGAAGGTAGGTGGGTCTGAGAGGCTGACCCTGCCCGACGGGAGCCCCACAAGGGTGGGGTGTAAGGAGTTTGGTGCCAGGCAGGGCTGGCGAGGGCAGCTGGGGTCTCCACAAAGGCAGGAGGGCATGGGGTCCCTGGGTGCTAGCCACGGTCAGTGGTGGGGATGAGAGCAGAGGCTCTGGGTCAACCTGGGGGCTGAAGAGCTGTGACCCAGCTGGGGCCATCGGGGAAGAACAGGAAGGAGAGGAGCTGACGGCACACGCGGACTTGGAAGGGGTTCAGGCCTCTGGCAGAGCCTGTTGCTTCCGGTCCTCCAGCTTCAGGTGAGCCCAGGCTTTGGCAGCTGGGCCTCTCCCTCAGAACCCCAGCGTCCCAGTGGCTCTTGACAGTGGCTGCAGGAGGGAGAGGGCCAATGGTGGACTGAGAGGGCAGTGTGTGCTAGGGCACTGGATCCAGCCCTCCTCTGTGCCTCCTGTGTCTCATCGCTGTGGCATGGCCCCATCACCTAAGCTGAGCCTCAGGACAGCCACCAAGGCCACTGGGGAGCAGCACCCTGGCCTCCATCCCTGGGTGCTAGGAGCCCCAGTTCTGGCAGTGAAGAACAGCTCCAGACAGTGCCCAGCACCAAGGCCACTCACTCTCATGTGTACACACATGTACACACATGCATGTGCTCAGAACACAGCATACCCTATATACACAAACTCACATGTGCACATACTAACACATTTACCCAATAAAACGTGCAGAAAAGCACAGGCATGCACACATGCCCTCACTCAATGACACAGGCACACTCCAAGCACACACGTACATGCACATGGACACATATGAACAATCCATGAGCCAACATATGCTCCAACACATGTGTATACATGTACACTAACACATACTGCCACACAGGCACACCTAACCACAATAAATGAAGCACTTGAACTAGTGCACCAACACATGCTGCACAGACATAAAGCACATGCAAGCCAAAGCATACACATATATACAAGCATGCTCTCCACACAGATACACAGATCTTCACACACAAACACAGGCGGAAACACATAGGTGCACATGTGCACACAGACACACACATGCACTGTGCCCCATGGCAGCCCGCCAGTGCCCTGGCTCTCATGGGTGGGTCTGTGAGGTCCCTGGTTTGTTCAGGGCCACCTTCAGCTCTGGCATCTGCCACAGACCAGAGAAGAGCAGGAGATATGGTGATTGAATGCAAAGTAGGATCCTGGAACACAGGATGTCGTGGGGAAGACCACTGCATTCACACAGAACGCTGCTTAGGTAACAGGAGCGTGGAGTAGAGCTGTGATCCTGCTGTGGATAGAGGCGCATGACACCGTCAGACAGCAGCCTTGCAAAATGCTGGGTGGAGGCCATGCAGGAGGCTCTGGGTGTCTTTTCAACATTTATGTAAATCTAAAGTTATTCCAAAGTGAAATGTTAACAAGGTAGGATCCTTTTAAAGTGGGCAGCAGAAATGACTTAATCATAGCACTTTCCGAGTAGCTTCTAATCTGAAGTTGGAGTCTTAGAATAAAAATCCCAACAGGAGCAAAATCCTTTCCTATAGAAATAAAAGAAAGCATATGGAACTGTGGAAAGTATAATCAGGGAGAAACAATTTTGAGGAAACCGTACAGCAGACATCAGAAACTGTGACTTGTTCACAGATTTGGGTCTAAAGAAACCCATTTTCAGAAGAGGCACCAGCCCAGGGCTCTTGGATGGTGGCAAAGGGACTGTTTTTCAGATCCATGGAGAAGCGAGATGGGCAGTGTGTGGGTTGTATTGGTGGCAGGATACAGGTGGAGAAACTGCTGTCCGGAGGTGACACCGGGCATCCTCCCTGTGCTGTTCACCTCCCCTGGTAATGTGGCCCCATGGCCTGCAGATGGCTCAGCAGTGCCCAGGGTTCCACCTCATCACCTTCTACCTCAGCTGCTTCAGAGACAGAAAGCAGACTTGCTTTAAGCTGTGAAATATGGTTCTCAGTCCACATCTCAGAAACACAGCAATCCCGTCCCAGTTGTGCCTGGCTGGTCTGGCTGTGAGGAATTAGCTTCTCTCAGCATCCACACCCTCTGCTAAATCCTGCAAATCGGGAGGTACCGGCCACACAGGGGTGGTCTGCCAGCAGCCTCTGGATAATAGGGACTCTGTGTGCCCAAAACGATAATGCACCTGGCAGTTTGGGGAGCCCTATCCCACCTCTGCAGCTCAGCAGCTATGTGTCCCTCCTATAGGGTGTCACCCTGTCCATCCCCAACCTGGAACATCCAGAGGAAGCAGGTGAGAGGGCAGAGGGGTGAAGCAGCCTTCCAAATTCTCCTCGGCCACAGAAAGGCTGTTAAAGAGGATGTGCATACTAGTTGTTTTCTTAAAGGGCTGATTTCCCTTAGGCAGCATCTCATGAGAAAGATGTAGATGAGATTTTTGAGTACAGATTCAGACTAGCTACAACATAATTGCTAACGATGGCAACACAGCACGGCAGTCGAAGCTTCCAATTCTAATTGTATATGAGACTTAGCGCACAGATACATAATTCCAGCAGCACACGCCGTCATTTTTATGCCTGTGCAACTTAAATGTTCACCCCCAAAGTTATTTCAAATCTGTCTTGGAAGAATGTTTAATACGGGGCCCGCAAATGGCACTTCTGTGGACTCCTCCAGAGGGGACATTTGTCAAGTTGCCATCGGAGAGGTAATCTGTGTAATTTGCTGGGGTTCATTATTGCAGATATCAGCAATCAATATATTTTTTTCCCCTCACAAAGGACTTTGGTTGGTTCCTAGGAATACACAGACCACTTTGTTTTATCCCGGGTGTCCACTGTGTGGCCCGTGGGGACACGGGAGAGTCAGTGTTCTCAGAGGGCTGTGGTGATGGGGCGGAGGGACAGAGAGATGGCGGAGAGGGAGAGACACAGAGAAAGATAGAAAAGGAGAGAGAGATGGGGGGAGAGAGAGAGAGAGAGAGAGAGCAGAAAGAGAGGAAGAGAGAAGAAAGGCTCGGAGCAACAGGCAGGAAGGGAGACGTACTCCCCATGTCCTTGGGGCAGGTGGGGGCACCCTGGGTGCCAGTGGTCCCCACGGGGCATTCAGTCGGGTGTGAACACACAGAGGGCGCCCTGGCCGCACACGCTGGGGGTGACTGAGACAGATGTGCTGCACGTGGGGACACAGGGACACCCCCGTGTGCCTGGGGAAACGCAGAGGCTGCCTGAAAGTGCCAGCGTCCAGCCGTTACGGGGGGCCCTCACCAGCCTGGGCTCTGGGAGGTGCAGAGGCTGCAGAACGGGGTCAGACCAGAGGTGCTCAGAGGACATGGCAGGAGGACCCCGGACCTGGATGCAGTGGTGGGGCCCAGAGAGGGGGCCAGCTCCCCTGTACCTGCCCCG
The DNA here is from genome assembly GCF_000247695.1 of Heterocephalus glaber. Next base: position 917,279 of record NW_004624752.1, read on the forward strand.
GGCTCCAGGCTGGGTGGCTGGTGGCTGGCTGCTGTTGGAAGCACTGGGCTTAGGGCTTATGTTGTGCAGCTGAGGCCAGCTCCCCTACATTGTTTCTCACTGTCTGAGGACAAGAAGACCCTGTGGATAAGAGCGCAGCAGATGCCCGCGTACCTGCTGCCCACACAGATGCCAGGACTCGCACAGGCGAGGGACCCTCTCCAGGGATGGTGCTGAGCTCCGTGTTCTCATCCTGGCTTGAAATGTGACTTCCCACAGGGCAAGGAGCCATCTCTGGACACAGAGCAGAAGGACACCACTCTGGTCCCCAGTCCCCAGGGCCACTCTCACCACATGCGTGCCACGGCCACCCCTTCACACCGCGTGGGCTCTACCTTCATATCCCCAGCCTCCTGCTGCCTCGGACGATGGAAATGGCCCTGATGAACAGGCCTGTGCTGCCCAGCACAAGGTCATGAGAGGCCACGTGGGCTGCCTGGGCGGGCAGGGATCTCCCTGTCCTCCAACTCGATCCTCAGGGGATGGGCACAGGCCTGGTGCAGCCTTGCTGTCCCCGCTGAGCACTGTGGCCAGTGCCACCCGCGCCACACACTGTCCTCTGAAAGCCCAGGCCCGTCTGGATCGTCCCTGCCAAGCCTTGATGCTTTCAGACCCTGGGCAGTTTTGCACAATGTCCTAAATGATGGCTGTAATCTGCATTCACCCGGATGTGCATGTTTCTATTCCTCGTCCATGTTCAAATCTTATGCTCATTTTTACCTTGAGTGATTTTCCTGTTTCTTATTGATTTGTGGAGTTATTTGTGCATTCTGGACACTAATCCATTGTCAGCCAAATGTGTTGCAAACATCTCCTTCCAGCTGGTGGCCTCTGTGCCCCATTTATTTTTGCTGCCTGATGAATTTCAATGTTGTAGTTTGTCAGTCTTTTCCTTCAATGTTCGCACTTCCATGGTTCTGTTTAGGAAATTATTCCTTAGCCCATGGTCATAGGTATGCTCACCTAGCTTGACTTTCAAGGCTTTATAAATGTTTATATTACCATTAAGGCCTTAGCCTATGTGGAACTTATTTTTTTTTCCATTAAGTTTATTGGTACATTTTAGGTATAAAGTACAGTTACATTCATCATTGGGATCTTGTACCATTACATGAGTCTCTTGGTTCTTATTTTTTTCCCCTTCCCCTGCCCTCCCTTCACCCCCTC